>JAMQGT020001077.1:0-265497 GCA_024447675.2 Pterophyllum scalare | reverse complement strand
CTTCAGACTGTGTTCTTAATCTGTACCTTTACCATCTCTGGTAGGGATGCTTTTTCCCTGGTGAGCCCTTAGCCACAGGTCCAAGCAGCGGTTTTGGTGTCCAGAGTGAATCCTGTCTCTGGTGAACTTTTGATACAGACAAGCAAGACGTTTGTGCAGGCAGCCCTCTGGCCTGGTGGGCCTGGGGCTGGGGAAGGCCGGATGCTGCAGGCTGTTCCCCATCTTGCTGGCAGGCTGGAAGGAGCGCAGAGTTCGTTTCTGGCCAGGGGGGTCCTCATAGCAGCCCCTGTGCAGCAGTTGACCACCGGCTCCGAGGAGAGGCAGTGCACGTATGTGATCATCCCCTGCTAAGACCTAAAACCCCCACCACCTGCCCTCCCCTGCGCTATCCAGACCCAAACCCCCAACTACTCCTCCTTATTACACAACCCTCCTTCTCTGAAGCCTCCACTAGCAGTGATGCGATGGACGGGTGAAGGGTGTGTGTGTATGTGTGTGGAGACACCCCCCTTCCCTCCCAAACCCTCAACAGGCCCCCCTCCTCTCGTTCTGGAAAGATAGGATGGAGGTTTTTGCAACCCACAAGGGTAGCCAGTGCTCCCTCTGCCTCCTCCTACTGTTTTTGTCTTTTCTCTCTTTCTCCCAGGGGATCCTATTGACTTACATTGATTTGCCTGACAAAGAAAGCTGTGCTCCGTGTTCGATTACAAGATTTAACTCCAAAACAAATATTTCACAGAAGCTTTGCAGAATAACGCTGTTGAAAAACGATGGTTGTTGGCTGTCTTGAAGAAAAATGCTGGCAGCTTGCAAAAATAATTCTGACTAAAATGTGACCACGATAAATTTTGAAATTATCCAAAGATGCAAAACCTAAGGTTGAGAAACAGGGGCAGTGCCTTATTGGAACTGTCTGTGGTTAAAGTGTGTTTCCCCTACAATGCTGTCCTTTGCAGTAACCTGGAAGCATCACCACAAATTGTGCAAAACAGCCGCCAACAGTCACGAAACTGGCTGAGGTCCGAAGACGGGGGGCGCCTGCTTTGTTAAATTTGAAGCAATATTAGAAAAATAAGTCCATCAGACAAGTTTGCAGCATCTAAGAGCATCCTCCTCCTTCTTCTCCATCTACGAGATAGAGCAGCAACACTGTCCAGTGGTGTCCACATGGCCTGTCCTCTCAGCTCCTCCTCCTCCCTCTTTCCTCTGCTCCTCAACGCTGCTGTTCTAATCTGTAAACCCAGATTATCCAGCCTCCAACCCCTAGCGTCTGATTGTGACAGACACACACCACAGATGGACACCAGGCTGCAGATAATAAAAGTGCATCACCTCAACTTCACAAATGTTGGAAATTCAAGAAGACATCCTTGTGTCAGTAGGCTAAACACAGATCACACAAACTCAGATGTAAGACTCACGCATGTAGGCCACTTAAACCGCTGCCTCAGATTTACCCCTACATGTATCGGTGTTACTGAACGCAGATTCACCTGAAATCATCATACAGCACTGCACACACAAGGAAGACCTTGATGAATTTAAAAGGGATTTAAACTCAACTGGAAGCTACAAAGGACCACAGATCGAGGATTTCAGTGAACAAATATGCCGTCAAAAACTGCTGACTGTAAAGACAGCAGCAACAAGATTAAAAGCTAGAAAGCAAACAAAGAGATCACAGATTAATAAGCAAGGTGAGTCACTTGCCTGCCAGGTGAGGGTGTGTATAATCTTTAATCAACTTGGATCTGAGTGTGAGGTAGGCTACAATTACATGAGGCGCTCAGATTAATTAACTGGAGGATAGAGTGGAACTAAACTGAAGAGTGGTGGGTGGGTGGGTGGGGGTCATCGATCTGAATAAAAACGAGGTTAAATGGAAAAAAGAGTAAAGCAAAAAGGAAGAAATTAATTGAAAGCACCAAAGGCAGATGCCTCCCTCTGGTGGTGGGTTACGCTTGTGCAGCACAACACGGCTGAGCTATAATCATTAAAATTATTATTATTATTTTTTTTTTTAATTTTATTTAGTAACAAACTCTGGCTGCAGCCTCTCTTTCTGTGAGAACCAACTGGATATGTTTGTGGTTTGGGGACTTGAATCTTGGAAGTTGCGCCATTTTCAAAAATTTAATAGATAACCTGAAAAACAACGTGCAGATTGATCCGTGAAACATGTGCAGATTGACTCATGAAACTGTCAGTACTTAAATCTTATGCAACTTTGGTGAAACTGTGAGAGACTGTGTGTGGCTGTTACCCCGCCAAAGCCTCAGCAGATAGCTGGAGGCTAAAACAGCCATTACTGATGGTTATCATTTCCAATGCATGGTGAGGCAGCCAACATACAAGCTGATTACAAAAACCAAAACCACTGAAACGCACACACACACTCACACACACACACACACACACACACACACACAAAACATAATGAACAAACCACAGAATGCACACACACACACACACACACACACACACACACACAAACCCTCTCATATAAAGCAGCGTGTGGACACACGTGGCCCAGTAGGCAAGCCGAAAGATGCTTGCTGCGGCCTAAATTGCACTTAACACCATTGTTGCCCTAAATCCATACATGCACAGACACATAGTGTGTCACCCAGCCCATTGAGAGAACAACATCAGCGGGTGTGTGAAGCCATGCAAGCCAACACAGAGAATAGGATCATCATCATCACCGCGGGCGCTTTGGCAGTGACAAAGAAACATTAGAACCATTTCACACACAGGTACAGTATGTGTATGTTCGTGGTAAGAGATGTTTGTGAATGTATGTGTGTACTTGATGGCTGTGTATTGCCTGGCTCAGGCACAGCACGCACGGCGGTCGGTCTGTCACAGTCCACTGCCTGTGAATTATTACTGTGTAAGATATGTGTATGTGTGTGTGTGTGTGTGTGTGTGTGTGTGTGTGTGTGTGTGTGTGTGTGTGTGTGCGTGTGTGTGTGTACCCAGTTAGTGGACAATGTGAAAGCCACGTTGGCTTCAACATGGAAGGGTTTGTCTGTAATAATACATGTATCTTATGAGTGTGTATGTACACCCACTTTTCACACAGATTCTCTGTGTGTGTTTGCAGGTTTGGGGGGGTGGGTGGGGGGCTGAGCGGAAGGCTTTGGGAAGGGGACAATGGTAGCCATGGAGACACAAAGGTCTGAATGGAGTGAGAGGAGCACCTGCATGCTGAGTTAGTCTTCTGTCTGGGGAAGTCATCCACTTGTGGGTGAAGTTTGAAAGACAATGGCCGACTCCCTGCGGACAACAAAACATGTCCAGCATTGTCCCAGAAAACTTCCCATTAACACTCGCCTACTCCGAAACTTTTTTCCTGCATTGTCTCAAACTAAAAACACAATAAGACCCCGTTACTGACTCCTACAGCTTTCTAAACCTCTAAACTTACCCGAAAAAAAAAAAGAATCCATTGTTTTGAAAACTCTTTTCAGAAAACAGAAGGTTCACTGGGTTCCAGGCAGATCCTATTCACAGGCCAGTGCAACGTAACCCTCTATTGTTTATCTATCAAGACCAAGATCTCTCCTGCTTCGACTTGTTTACAGAGGTCACCATCTCATTGTGAACGTCCCATGCTAATTTACATATTAACATGATTATTTACGAAAAAGTCACTTGGTCCAAGTATCGATCACTGACAAGCCCAGCAATAACTACCAAAACTTACCAAGTTGTCTACCCATGACGTCAGCTATCTCCTTGCTACATCCGTTTTTTTCTTTTACCAAATAAATTCTAGTTAAATTCTGGCAGACGTCACGAGAGGTCTGACAACATTTTCTTAAAGTGTGACTCACTGTGACTCAGTTATGGGAAGTGCACCTAGTCTGGTAACAAACAGCTAGATGTCACTCTTGGTTTCAGATGACATTTAAAACAGTCATACCTGCCTTTGTATTGTGACTCTGGACACATCGCTCTTTTCTACACTTATCTACTTAGACTAGCATGCAGAGAGACCCCAAAACTAATATTAAAGACATCAATGTTTAGCCATGCTGTAGTTTTTCACATTGATTTATGTGTGATGTCAAAAAAAACAAAAACAAAGAAAAGCAGGTGAACTTCAGGCTTTCCCTCAAGGAATACTGCTGCCTACATTTTAACACCTCTCTCCTGTCTGCCTCTTTTTCTCCTCCACCTGCCACACTGAGTGTGAGAACATCCATCAACACTTCTACCCACAAGGCCAGGGGGCAGGTAGTGCGGGTCAGCCTCCGGTCAAGAGGTCACCATTTCTCAAGACACACTGCACAGGTGGAGAGGTTACAAGAGGCCACTCCTCTTACAAGTTCAAATAGGTTAACAAGGGAGGCCGTTTAATGAGCATGCTAAATAAAGGTTATGGACAAGAATCTCTGAATGAAACACAGATTAAGTTCCCCAAGCGCTATGAAATGCTATTTGCAGATGTTTATTACTGCTGTGCATAGCACTTCAGGGTATTAATCAGTTTTTCTGCTATATTAATAGAGATCATTGCTGCCTGACATGTTTGAAGGTTTTAATGGTGAGCGAAATGACTCGAATGGCTTGGACACGTTGGTCAGTAATTCCCTGGACTCGCTTCACGTAAATGCAGATTTGAAACAGGCACATTTTCACTGCACCACAGCCTTTTGCCACTAATGACAAAGAGCACCGGCAGAAGATCGAGTCAGCTGTTCCCAATGACTACTGAATCTGAAACAGTATATATTTTTTCATTTCTAATTCACTTGATTGTTGTCAGTATCTATTTGCAACTTCAGTTAGCTGGGGATGTTAAAAGCTAAAGCAAATTGTACTGAAAAGGGGATTTAAATAGATTTGTATTTAGCATCTGCTAATTATTTACAGGATCAAACAAATAATAACGTTTGTTATATAAAGGGTTCCTTGCAGTTTTGTCTGACCAACAGCACAAAATCCAAACAACTCCACACATCCCCTTTATTATAGTTTTCGTTTCACAGCTGAATTTTCTGATGACTGACGCGACTGAGGTTTCGCTTAGAAGCTTGAGAGTGGCTGAGTAATGCTGCTAAGAATATTCTATGGTGACAAAATGTTTGGACAATACTTGGTCATTAAATAAGCAGCAGAATATGTCGCAACTGCTGCCCATAATAAAAAGAAAACATATGAAGCCTCTGTAATGAGTGAACTGCAGCCAGAACAGGAAAAAAACCCAGAAAACTCAGGATCGAGGCCTGAACATGGCTCGACATGCCGTTAACTGACCTTTCAACAGGGAGGTCGAATTAATTCTCTGAAATATCTGAGCTTAACAGGGCTTACATTCATTAACATGTAAAGAAATGTTACGTTTTTACACCCCCCTCCGGCTCCAGGAAACTTCCAATTTAAGTGAAAATGACATTTCCAGCTCCAACTAATCCCTACTCATGTCCCATCTACTGACTGCGGCTCAAGTGCATAAATAACTTATGTAACATACCAAAACCCACACCAAGTTACAGAGCCTAATTCTAGCCTCGCAAATGGCTTACACTGCAATGCAGGGTTTGCAGGGTTTACAGTGTGTGTGTGTGTGTTGGGGGGGGGGGGTCACTCTGACCACACGGCACAGCTGGTTGTGGAGGAACATGGGCTGAAACATGTCACATCTGTCTCAGAGTTGGCAAACTCAACTGGGGGTTAATATCATAACATAAGTGAACGTTCTGCAAATGGCAGCCAATGCAGAGTAAGCTACTGGTCGGATCATGGTATTTAATGTAATACACAGTATTTGGGTCAGTTTGTCGTGACTTCTGACGCCAGAAACCCAAAATGGGACTCGTGCTTGCAGTTGATTAAAGTGAAGCAGGGTCTACATGTACATGACCTGATCTGAGCGTGACAACTTTTAAACATTCAGCAATTTGTGCTTTAAGTATTAATCGTCCTTCCACCACACGGTTAGTTAGTTATTCACTGTTCACCAATAAAAATAAATAAATAAATACATTTAAAAAATCTAGTAATCTAAAAAAAAAAAATTCAACTCCCACAACATCTGTTTCTCTCCATTTTCCGAGTCGGACCAGAATTGCACCGTGTAACTGACAACATAAATTACTGCATACAGCTGATGAACTGGGACACTGCCACGTACAGTTGATGTGTTCACTTTTTATTACCTCATTTCTGGAAGCCATTAATCTGCAGGCTACAGAAAGAGGGAGAAAAAAAAAAAACCAAGACAACTCATTTCCTCATTTCTGAAGTAACAGCTGATTGGATCATTTCCCAAGGGAAAAAAAAAACAGATTTTTTTTTCTTTATTTAGAAAACACTTTTTTTTTTTTAGCTATATATTTAACATCTAAAGTTATTTCTTGCATCTTGCTTTTGATATAAAGTTGACTGGATATTGTTAGGCACTGCAACCCAAAACTAGGTCAAATGAGTCTATCAAATGTTATTCTTCACAATAAGACGGCTCATGTGTTGTCATACCTTAGTATATTTTTAGCTGCACAAGATCCCAGTAACCACGACAGGTGAAGATACCACCATGATGTTCTTGGATATAACTCATGCAGAAGGACTCAAAGTTATGGAAGGGCAGGGGCAGGCAGGGCAGGGCAGCGGGTTTCCCTCTTTATCAGCAGCTTTGTGCTGTCTGCCAAACAGCATTGTACCTCTATTCTTTTTAGCATAGTTTCAGTGAGTGTGTAATCACAGAAAGTAATGTAAAAAGCATTAAAAGAGGAGCCAGTTGATCTCATTTTAGCTGGTCAGTCAAGTAATAGCCAACACATGGCCCCCACTCTGCGAGACCAGCAACTGCTGCTCTGCCAGCTGTTACTCTGGACAACGTGCACATTAAATACACACAAACACATATGCAGCTCTACACATCTCTCATCGCCACTGAAACCCACACCAAAGTATGAGAATGCAAACAGGATCACAGCCAGCAGCATGCAGAGAGATTTTCCTTAAAGTCAGGAATAATAAGAGTAAAATGAAAGGGAGGCGAATCAAACAGCAATTACAAAAAAAGTGCACTTGAATTCAAAGACCCTTAATTAATCAGAGACAGAACGAAAGAACAAAGGAAGAGATGATTAAAGAAGGATTTCTATCACTGAAGAAGAAAAAAAACACATAAGGAAGGGTATTGTGCAGAGGAGGCTGCTGTGAGTAAGATTGCTCTCCAAACGGAGGAGGGATGGAGTTTAACTTTTCTTTGTCTCACAAAGTCCTGGGGAAAACTCCACACTCACACCGAGTCGGTGCCAACGCTTTCATGCAAAGAGCAGCCGCACTCACCTTTCAGACAGAACATGGTTCTTCACTTATTTCCCAAAACAAACTGCAGTTTCCTCCTTTTTTCTTGCGGCTCACCATTTCCTCATAATCATTCTTCTCGTCCTCCTTTCCTCTTCCTCTCTCCCTGTTTCTCTACACCGCCCGGTCAAACCGATCACACGCAGACACACTGATCCTGACACATACACTCCGCTCTCCATCTCCCTCCCCTTCTTTCCCCTCTCGCACATACATGCACACGCTCTGAGCGGCAGCTAGCCAACTTCTACACTGCAGGAAACTGCCTTGCGACCCCCTCACTTTGCTTCCCTCTCTCTCTCTCTCTCTCTCTCTACATCCCTGGATATCCCTCTACCACGCTGATCCCCCCGATCCCCCACCCCCACCCCCCACCCTGAATCTCTCCGCCCATCAGAGCTAGAAGCTCAGCCTCAATCTAAAACTCTTAAATCCACTGTCATCCACAAGCCCCCTGATTGGTCATCTTCATAGATACACAACATATGTGTATTAGCATATGGAGCATTTAGTCAAAACATGGATTTAAAGTACACACGTGCTGCTTTGTGAGAAGGCAAAATTAAAAACAAAATTGCACACGGCGAGTGTGAACCTTTTAGTGGATAGTGATTGCAGAGAATCTGGGCAGTCAGCAGTTCAGAGTGAGACAGGGGGCCCTGGCTTGAGGCCGACGCATTGTGCGCTGATCAAATATAATCGCTTTAATCCTCACAATTCAACTGCTTGTTATCAGATGCAGTTACAAACTCTCCACGCAGGCCACACCGAATTACCCTGAGCTTCACACCAATCGGAGGCAGAAACACTGACTCACTTGCAGACTGTGGAAACGAACAACAAAATACGTTAAAGGCTTATGAGTGTTAAGTTGATGTTTTTTATCATATTTTTCACCTTCAAGGAACAGCAGCAGAGAGAAGAGTTTATGGATCTGACTTCAGTGCCACTGCGCTATGACCTAAACTACTTTAGAAAAGTTCATATGAGGTACGGTTTTCACAAAAGGAAATTGATTTTAGGTTTGTTGAAATGATAGTAATCAAAGACTTTGACCGGTCTTTCAGGTCTAAAAAAGAAAGACAGGAAAAACGTTCTCTCTGCAAAACCAGTAAATCAATGCACCCAGCTGGACAACACGGTACACTGTGACAACAGTGAATTAAAGAGTCAACATAAAGTCTGGCTTAGTCCAGACTGGATAGCAGAATGCAAAATGGCATTGATTACCAATGATGCTCTGTAATGGCTTTCTCTTACTCTGAAAATCACATTTGGTGTGGCAGCTTTTGATCTTCGATCTGTGGTAAGTTATGTAAAGCTCAGTACTGGTGTAAGGCCTCTGCAATATCATGTTTTAGTCCAGGGCTCCTGCATGTTTGGCATGAATTTGCACAGGTCTACTACTGAGAGGAACACTGAAGCCAGACTCCCAACCTCCGGAATCTCCTTAGAAGAGGAATCTCGTCTACAATGGAGCCAACTTTGGAGCGCTCACTCTGGGTTGGGAAGGTGAAGTGTGAGATGGATCAGCAGAATGGTCCTGTGTCACCTGATCCAAAAGGTGAAACGTTTCATTGACCGGCTGATCTACATTCCAACCCTCACCTATAGCTGTGAGCTCGGAGTAGTGACCAAATGAAAAAGGTTGTGAAGACAAGTGGCTCAAACATATTTCCAGACAAGGGTGAGAAGCTCAGACATGCTGAGGGATCTGGGATGCAGAGATGCAGGTCCTTCTTGTTGAGAGGAACCAGTTAAGGTGGTTCAGGCACCTAGATGTTTTCCCAGCAGATCCATCTAGGATTCACTGGAGACATTATATATCTGGTCAGGTAAATTTAAGAAGATAAATAAGGTCTGACATATGAAGTGTTTACTCACTTCCACTGAATTTATATTGTGTAGCTTTAATATAAGAAACCTAAATTGTTAGCTTCAGAGAAAATACCCCACTGTTCAACTTAGAAGTGCAATTACTGTAAGGTTGAGTCATATGACGGTGATACTGCACAGGCCTCACTTCTGTTGCATAATCAGATGATTAACAGACACAAAACAGAGACAATTCATGTCTATAAGATCTTATGGCTCCATTACATAATTGCAGCAATGGTGATTAACCTTACATATAATTAATGCTCAAATTTATGACTATTACCTACTTATGTGGCAGTTTTTGTACACTCCCGTTCCAAAAACAGGATAAAAGTGGTACAATCATAATAACACTATGATGCCCAAGTGTGACTGTTGCTTGCAGGCTACAACACATCTGTCTCGACCAGATGTCACCAATTACCGGCTGATTGGTGTGCGAATGTGTAAGCGTGACTGCGTGTGACGTGGAGCCCCACGGCAAGCATGATTGACTAAAACAAGAAAGCCACAAAAACACAGCTAGGAAAAACAGTTGAAATGATAGGCGCACACTATAACACACAGACACACACACACACACAAATCCTTGAATAAACCCGTCTAACCAGACAGTAAAATCTCACTTCATCAAACCTCCACCTTAATTGGATTCTGCTTTGGCCAGAATGGCTTTAACTTTAACCTTCGCCTGTAAAACCTTTGGCTCACAGGCAGCATTTTGAGGTCTGCGTAATCACTGCTCACACAGAGCTGAAATCGTAAAAGCAGAGAGATGGATTTACTTCACTATTACACACACAGTCTTGTTAAGATTATATTATAAATTTGATATCTGAAACAGTTCAAGTTCACTTATTTGTAAGGAATTTCAGAAGTCAGTTTAAGCCACTGAACTTTTCCTTATTTTGTCTGTGATCCTGACGCTTTAAAACACAATTTACCATCAGTATCGCAAATATCACAGCGTTTCATATGATCTAATTACTCAGTCAGCAATGAAGCAGTGAAAACAAACGAACTTTACTACCAAACATTGACTCAGTTTTCATTTTTTCTATTTTGTATAAGAATTTTAAACATATTTCTGCACTTGGACTATGTGACAACCACTGTCTTCAGATTAAACACCATGTCAGGGCGTGAATCACGTCAAAGAGCCCGTACTACACACACAGACAGTATCTTATCTTAGCGCTCAGTACATCCTCTGTCACAAGTACGGCACGTTTTAACTGCGGTGTGCTTTGCTTCTGAGATAAGAGTGAATAGGAAAGGAAGATAAAAACTAAGCTTGTTGTAGCTTCCACAGCACGGAAACCCACACCAAAGTGGAAACGAGAAGGAATGTGGAAAACTCTGAATATCATATGAAACATATTCTCAGTGATTATAAGCAAAAAATGGAGGAAAAAAAAAAAAGAACACATGTAAAGATAAACATGATCCTATTAAAATGATGATTTCCGTCGATATTACATCATCACAATTCACGCATATGCCGTACAGAAGTCTTTTTTTAAATATGAGTTCATCCTATCAGAATAAACCCACAGACCTCTATCCCCTTATGAGCGGCTAAAACCATGTTCACCAACATAATCACTTGTTTTTCCCTCTGCTTCCCCTTTTTCATCACTGAATCAGGCCTTTTATGGTTTAGATCCCACACCGCAGAAGTAATAGGATACATACAATATGATACAAAATGGAAAGGGTGGGTTTAAAACAGTCAGAGATTAATGGAGGGAGAAAAAAAGAGAGATAATGTGATCTAATTTGAACTGTGGTGTGTGGTGGGATTTGCAGGGAATTTCAGCGCACGATAAGGCTGATCTGGGGTCAGGTGGCAGAGACATACAAATGAGGTTATGAGGATCAGAGCGAAAAAGATGGGACTTACCTGAGGATCGCCACATCAAGAGCAGCACATAGGAGAAAAGAGAAAAATGACTTGTTATACATATGCATTATTATGAATGTACAGTGTCTTTAATCGTACATTTCTATGTACAGCACTGGTGTGTGCACAAGCTCTGGGCTGCGGGCCACATCACCAGATTTACGTGTCTGTCTTTTAATGAGGCCCTGCTGGTTTATACATCCATCTCCCCCCTACAGTAAATTATCATCTGCTAATCTGGATTTACACAAGGACTACACAGTAATGATGAGTGTGTTTCTGTGTGTGTGTTTGTCTGTGAAAACTCCCCCCCAAAAAAGACTGTTACACAAGAGTTTGGTCTCATCTGAATCCTTTCAGAATTTCACTAAGTATCTTGCACAGCGAAATATGTCCTCAAAGACCCTCTGCATGCAGCCTGTATTCATAAACACCTCCTCAATAATGCGAAACCCAATTCTGGTTGTGCCACAACAGCAGTGTGCCAAGGTATGGTTAATATTTAGGTCAGTGTGCTGCTGCCCTAAATATGTGACACAGTGACATACTGTAGACACCAAAAACATGTGAAACTCTGCTAAAGACTAATCCAGAATCTCCAAACTTCCATGTTAACACGGCGCACGCACATTTGCCAAAGGAAAACATCTGGATAAATCCGAAGACATCGAGCGCACTTCATCTGGTGACTTCATCTATAAATAACAGCCAATAAGAAGAGTGCAGTAAACAACTGAAGTCTAGATTCCACTGTGTGACGGGGACAGGCCCGGGCATCCGATCTTTTTCTTGACTTGGCCCACCAACGATCAATAAGGTGATCAAAGTGATTGAGCACATTATTTTGCCTCTGCATGCATCCGGTAGTGGGAAAAAAATGAAGAAAAGAAGAGTAGAGTTAGTCTGAACCGATACTGGCAGAAAGAAGAGCACAGGACAGTGAAAGACTTTGGAGCTTCTCATCAGTCCAATTAGTTAATAAACTTTTTTTTTTAACAGAATTCTGGAAAACAAAACAAAACAAAACAAAAACAAGCAATCAAAAAACAAAATTGGGGGAGGTCCTGCCCTCCCCCAATTTTGTTTTTGCCAGTGGCCCTAATCCTCTTCTAAAAAATTTACCATGAAAATGTGTTTAAAAAACATAATTCAACACTGGACACTGTTTTGACATGATGGTGTATTTCATTTCCTAAAACAGGAAATAATTCCTTTAAAAAAAAAAAAAAAGATATTTATTACACTTAGCCAAACTTTTCATATTTTTTTCTAAGAATCTTTGTTAATAAGCAGCAGAAATGTGGCTCTTAACCCAATACAAAGGTAAAAAAAAAACAGGAGCAGTTTCAATATGAAGACGGCATGCAAAGTTTTGTTAGGTTTTCGTTTTTTTAGTGAAACATGCAATTTTGAGCTACATTTTCTCTCGTTTGGTGGGCGTGTTGGAAGTTTTAGCCAATCAGCAGCAATCTGCATATAAAAGCAGTAATTGTAAAAAGCAGTACAGGCAGGTTGAGTGTCCAGCGAAACCACTGCTTCCGTTTGGGTGGGGTGGGGGTTGGGACAAATAAATAAAAACAACTTTTGCAACATTTTGTCAAGACTGCAAGCAGCACAGGAAACACTCAGTCACACACCCGTTACCTCAACAACCAAGCCAAATACCCGACCAGTCGAGCTGGAGGCTACATCAAAATTGCAGGTTTTGCCTCCTGAGGCACTCATTTTAGGGCTATATTTACACAGAGGCACACTGCGTGGCTGCCCATATGCCTTGTAATGGGTCCTGGCAGGCGCGTGGAAGCAAGATCCAGATGTTAAAAATACTTAAGGTCCAAACTGGAGACGTATTCCCGAGACATTTCCTCTGGGTGCAGTGTTGCATCTGTACAGTACGCGTGTGTGTGTGTGTGTGTGTGTGCGTGCGTGCACTCTGGGTAGAGTAATTTTATATTGACCTGTCTATGACACTGTTTCTGGTGTGGAATTAGCTATAAAAAGATACAGACTGTCTACAACGAGAGAGAGAGGGAGAGAATGTGAAAGGAAAAAACACAGAGCGTTAGCCTGTGAAAAACAAACGTCAAATGGCATAACTCAGATCAGTTCCTGTCTTGTTACTGTTCAAAATAATTTATTCACACTCGAGTGCATTCTCTTCATCTCCAGACTTTGCTGTTGGCTAACATCCCCCCAACAAATAAAGATTACCTCTTGTTTCCCCCTTCTTATTTAACAGGAAAATGTTACATTTTTATAGAATGGTAGTGAACATTTTATATTTAAGATTTTAAAATAAGTCTGACATTCCAAGGAAGGACTGAATGAGCTCTGTGAAGAAGTCATGATAGTAAATATCTTTCCTGAGGCCAATGTGAGGGGCAAACACGGATGAGATAGGCAGACTGCAAATAAGGCAGGATGATCTTCTTGTGTAAGGCAGCTCAAACAGTGGGACTGCATGCGGTGTAGTACATTTAGATAGAGATCTGGCTTAAATGCAAAGACATTTTCTGTAAACACAGTCAGCTTCTGACACTGAACCACACGCAGGCAATAAAAGGGCACATGCTTGGTTTGCAAATTAAAAATTCATAAAGGTTTATGCTGCGCCATAACACTGCACTGCACTGTTATGCAATATTAACTGATCCATCCTTTTAATGCCTAATGACATCTCAAGTTCAAGATTATAACCAGAAAAATACACATTTTTAAGCTAATGTGAAAACCTGGATTCTTGAGTTAAAAGACAAACAAACAAAAAACTGCATCCCAAAATGGTGACCGTATAAACTTTGACTGACTTCCGTAACCTTTAACTATGAGAAAAATGCCAGGACCTTAAACCACTTCAGCTATGTGCATCCCTGAGCTGTTTTTGGAAGGGGCAGGTTCAGAGGTGATAGAGTGACAAGGAAGGACTGAAACATGCAAAAAGCAACAACCGCAGAAACAAGCTTCACATTCCTCAAGCAACAGGACGGGGCCTTATACTCAGGTGACACTACTCCACTCGAGGCCACCAATAAGGAGAAAGATTACAAATATGTCATCAAATTAATAATATCAACAGCAAACCTAGACTAGATGTGGTCCGTGTAGGTCTCCCGTGTAGCTTTGCGGTGATTGGAGGACTACATTAAGGCACAGAAAGTTCAGCCAAAGCAGCTAGTCACCATATTTCTGAACCGCTTTGGAAACAAAATGCAGAGCCGGGCAGAAAGGAAACACGTGAAATTTGCCTACTCGAGCTGATAACAGCTCTTACCGCAAGCATAATAATGAGAGAACACAGACAGATGTGGATCCAGAAGGTCTGAAGGTTAGACCAGAATATCTGTATTTCTATTTATTTATTTATTTTTTGATCTGACGGGGTAAAGATGCTGCATCCCCACCTGCCTCCCCAAAGCCTTTGCATTTCATCTTCAAGGTCACATTTTTTTTGCATGCATACACTGTCCTGCTCATGAGTATCTAAGTATTTACAGTAATTTTAATGTTAATTTATACTGTGCATGAAACTACCTGTGGCAGCAAAGGGTCAGAGTTAATGAAGCAATGCCTGTGACTATCATTGGTATCTTTTTCCATTCTCAGGTAAAGGTTAGGCTACAGTTACAACCCCTATCCCCAAAGTCTGATACCAAAGACTGAGTATATACACAGATGCATGTACCCAGACACACAACTAATGAACCAATCAATAAATAATGAGACTAACTGGAAACTTAATATACCTAAAATACTGCAAGGCTTAAATTTCATTCTTACCTCAGACAGAAGGATGTCCAAGACGAAAATTATGAACTAAAGAGCTGAATACAAACCTATTATTCAGTCTCTTGGTCTCAGTGATGAGCTATCCAGGCCTCCACAAACACAAACACACCCTCTCCCTGGCACCAAATCCCACGCTCACATTAGTACCAGCCTGTGACATCACCGCGCCTGCTTCCGGGCCGATGCATCATTGCTAACCTATCGCACACAAAGTGCCCTTTGACCACCCACAAGTCCTACTGACCACCACACACACACACACACACACACACACACACACACACACACACACACACACACACACACACACACACACACACACCCCTCCAACTATGACTCTAAGGCAACCAGGAAGTTTGAGGGTTATGGAGATGGAGAACAGGGTGCCATAAGGAAGAGAGTGACAGTAGTTGCTTTGCTTATGCATGTAAACACATCATTCACTGTCTCCTTAACTGAGAGCAAGAATAAACAGCCCTTCTAATGAGCTCAGAGCGATGCAGCCAATACATGTAGTTAAGAACAGCTGATACTGCACAGGCCTTCACTGCTTCGCTTCTTTTTCTCCACTCTCACCTATTCTGTGCTGAGGCCGGTACACCCAGTTGTCGTCGTCCTCACCGTCATCTCCGTCTGAGGTGTGAAGGTGAGTGTGAGAGTGCGAGTACGGGTGGCGGCTGTGTACCACGTTAAGCTCGTTTTGGCTCTGGAAGACGCGCCTGCTCTGGCGGGAGAGGTTGGACACGTTGAGCCAGCTGAGAGCCCGGGAAAGGCCCGCTGGTTTCTCCTTTCGGAATGATGCGGATCTCCTATCCCCTCTCATTTTTGCTCAGAAAGAGAAGATAAAAAACTCGTCTTTAAAGCTTCTTTAAAGTTTCAATAGTGAAAAATAATCCACAGGTTGGTGGGTAGTCCAGATATTCACACTTACTGAACTCTTGCAGATTCGATGTAAAGCTTTAAATTAGTTCCAGCAGGACATTCAGCCATAACCCAGTTTGCCTTCCATTTGCTTTGCACACTTCCACATCATGACTCTGACCCACACAGCCCCAACTTCCAACCTCTTTCTCCTTCACTTCATCTCTCTGCCACAAGACTTAAATCATCTCTTTTCCTTTCTTCTCTTCCTTTGTGCCTTAAGACTCCAGGCGTGATTCCCAAACCCAAAGGGGTAATTAAGCAATCCAGCAATCAGGAAAATCACCGCCCTTCTGCGGCGCACACTTCTATGTGCACGGTCCCCATGTTCTGTAATGTTCCTCAGCGGTGCATGACAGGGTGGAGAGAGGTTTCCAAATTACACTACGATACTTTTCAGTCTCAGCAAATCAGCGGTTGTTGTTTACGACCATGTGTGCCCCTGAGTGTTGTTATCTCCAGTTGTTAGCACGCGCCAGCTGATTCCCACCATCTCAAAGCCAGACCAAGGGGTTAAGAGGTTCCCGAGTCTTTTCCCATCCTGATGAAGTTACTTGCATACTCACGCACTGGCATAAAAAGTCCCCACCTTTGCTGAGTGTGCAGCAAAAATGATGATGCCTATCAAGTTTTCCTTAGAATTTACAACCAACTTCTTCTGAATTCTCCTCCTTTTTCCTCTCCGTCCTGTTTTGATCGCTTTTCCACAAATATTACCGTCACTGGTGGCTGAAGAAAAGGTGTGCTAGGCAAATGTCAGGTCCCAGCGTTGACAGCTTTCTGGCTCTGGATCTCCAGTCGGCTTATCCACACCAGTGATTGAGCAAGAATCCTTAAGGTAAGCTCGCACCTGCTGAACTCACACAGTTATGCACAGGGAAGTTGAAAAGAAAGTATACGCTGGTAAGAATTCCCCCGAAGTCCGCTCTTCATGAGTCCTGAAGTCCTGCCAGTGCGTGACTGCTAGAGTTGACAATTTCTGCCGTGAGTATAGGGTTAAGGTTACACCCAACCCTTTACACATGAAGCTGAAATACGAGTCAGCCCGTCCCCTTCTTCCTTATTCCCTGCCTCTTTCTTTCTGTTTTCTGTGATCCCTGATCTCCGCCCTGCCCCTCCATTCATTTAGAGGCATGGCAACCACTCCCCACACCCTCCTTATATCCTTTTATACCTCCAACCCCCCACCCCCCCAACTTGCCCTTCTGTTTACATTTCTTGTTATCCATATCCCACAGGTGCTTTCATTTTAGATACAAAACAGCTTTAATGCCAGTGTCAGCAGTACTAACCCCAAGATATTGTCAGTACCAAAAGAATTAGATAAAAGCATACAGTTAAGCTGCTAAAGTGATTCTGGAAGCAAGAATTAGAGTAGATTCTTCGTACAAACAAAATACACAACACAGACTTAGTTTCCCAACATGTAGTTAAGGTAGATAAGCACAGCACACAAAGGCCCTCCGGGACAAAAACAACATCTTTAACAAGTACGTTAGGGAGGTGGAGTCTTCCCACCCAAGTGTAACTGCAGAGAGCATGACACCACTGAACTGAATGCGTGCGTGCATGTACACATCACTGAGAAGCCACACACCTGAATCACTCATTCTCAGCTTCTTGCGTCCACCATGAAGGTAGAAAATCAGAAGAAGTTTCTGCTGTCAAGACAATGATCTGGCACCGTAAGGTCTTTTTGTGGATCCCTTACACTACTGAAAGCTGATTCCAGATCTGTGACTGTGATGTGGTGTAAGCCTACACTTAAACCCTCATTGCTTTCTCAGGTCCCCAACCTCATTTGAGTTTCCCTTTTAGAGAGGAAATCTACTATCTCAGCACTTGTTTGTGCTTAAAGCCTGGTTCTCATTTCCAGGCTTAGCTTACAAATATGAGCAATCAAGTACACACACACACACACACACACACACACACACACACACACACACACACACACACATATACTTTTAAGACCTTCGGTCACACTGCTGACACATAAGGCCATAAAACCCTTTAATAATTAACCAGTGTTATTCTCTACTGTGCAGCAAAGATCAGTTAGACATATGAATAGAGCGAGACATCAAAGCAAGTTTTATAACAATATATGCTGTTGATAAAGAAAATGACTAATAATTATCTTGGTGCTTTGTGAGGGCGGAAGTGACCCTGGCCTTTAAATGACGGCAGTTTGGGCTGGACGTATGAAAACCTCCATTTAGGTGTTGCTGAGATATGACTGAACTTGAATCTTTTGTGCCAAGTTTGAAGGAATTTCTTCGAGGCTGTCAAGAAATATAATCACAAGAAAGGGATGGACAACCTGAAAAATATAGCGCCCCTGGCCACAGTCAGGACTGACTTATCTTCTCTTTTCAGGAAGTAAAGCTTAGTAACATAACATAAGTGAAGCCAAAAGTTCATCACAGGAGGTCAGCATTGTGATTCAACCCCCCCCCACCTCCTTTATATTAAATGAAGGGTGCATGGAGGAGAAAAGGCCCTGATAATAATCAATATATTAAACTGTATATTATGTGTAGCAGAGAAGTGGACATTCAGCAGCTTTGGCTTGGTGGCTTATGACCAAAAGAAGAACATAAATATCGCTGACAGCTTAGAAGCAGAAGCATAACTTTCATCTGTTTCATCCATTAAAACTGTGATCAAATCTTAGGGTCTGCGTGCACTGATTTTAAAGGGGCCAATAAGATGCAGTAAAAATAAATAAATAAATTATACAGTCACCACATTGAGACAAACAGCAGTAATTAATAATGTACAAGATTAAATGTAAATAAAGCACCATGGGTGATTAAAGTACAAATGCAGAATTCCCAGAATATAGTTATAATAATACTAATAATAACTTTATTTGTATATCACCTTTTTAAAGCAGTTGTGCTCAAAATTGCACTTTAAGATGAGCGCACAGTGTATTCAATCTGCTAAAGCTGATCTCCTGTAAATCAAACACTGGCCATTTTCTTCCCCGCCGTTGGCATTAAATACAAAACTCATTACAAGCAGCCTTTAATCTTTCATCAGAGACACTGCAGGCTCCAAAAACAGTGTCACATCACCTTACAGCATAAATACCATTATATCATCAGAGATTAGCTTTGTGAAGATGTAGACTCTAAACACACTGCTGTTTAAACAGGAAACATGGATCACTAATGTCATGTTGGGCCACTCCTTTCAAACACAGCAAGGAAAGACAAGAGGCAAAGCCAACATGAATCCAGACAGTGAAGAACAACATTTGAGCTTCTGGGCAATTAAAACTAAATTACTCTAAAACAGATAAGCTTATCAGAAGACTGTATTCACACGTTCCTGCATCAAAAAGACATGCAGTCCAAATTTGGAGATGACCGGGTGAGACAAAGCAGTCAAAAGAAACAAAAAAAAAAAAAGAATAAATTGACTTAATTGTGCACTCTGACAAGATTTTACATACATAAATTTCAAATACAAACACACGCTGCCACCGCTTCTCTGACACAGACACGAGGCTCCGACATGAGGGCAGGTAACCCAATCAGATGTCAGACGCTGGCTGTACCTGACATCGATACACCCTGACCACACAAAGAGTAAATACAGTACATAAAAAAGTAACTAGCACACAAGTAACCAGCAACCAGGAAAAAAAAGAAGCATCTAGTGCACCCAGCAGTTCACAATTGTCTTATAAAACCCTCAGCTGAGTGTTTCTGCCAAGTTTCAAATCCCAGTAAGTACAGTTTCACAGTGTGTTGCTCAGCGGTAACACGTTCACACAGGCAGTTAAACACAGGGGTTCAGCTCCACCACAGAGGAAGACTTTTATTACACCAGAGCACCCCACATTTACTGGGACAGTTACATGGGAGTTGGTGCCTTTGCGCGTGTGTGTATGTGTGTGTGTTTGTAAAAGACCACTTTTGGGAACAAATTCGAAACCGTATGGTCTGACACCAGCTGATTGAAGTCCTCTTTCTGGAATGCAACTGTTTCCCCAATTTGGTTTGACTGCAGTCACACTCAGGGATTAGGAAATCTGGTTTAAATTAGGGTGCATCGACAGGAAAGTAATGTAAGTAAAGGAAAGCATGCTCGCGTGTGTGTTATATGCTGGATGTTCTATATAAAGTTCCTACAGGAGGTGTTGGAATCCTCAAAGGGCAAGACAGACCTCTTCTCCTTGCACACAAGTGTCAGATTTACAAGTGCCCCTGTGCTCTCTGTGTATATAAGTAAAATATACAGTATACTGTACAGTAATATGTCTTGTGGTGATGTGATGCCATTTAGTGATGAATTTGAAAGCTCTGAGAAGTAACCCTGAAGTGTTTTTCACTTACAAATCTGTTGCTTAACAGTTCAGACACGGATGGCAGTACTTCCCACTGATTCAGACTCTATTTATGGTGGCAGGGGTGGAGACAGCGGGGGGTCCACAGCTGATGAAATGCACTTACAGCACGAAGATTGTGTTTACGCCTGTAACTTATCTGCCAATATTTGACGACAAATTTCTGCCTAAAGAGAGTTCATTACAAAACACAGGGCACGCTGAGTGTTCCTTGACTCCACGCTTCGGGCGACACTGCAAGTTAAGAGAGCACCTCTGATAAACTCAACCACAAACAAACCGCAGGCACAGGAGGAAGACGGTACAGGGAGTATAGTCATTAATTAACACCATAATAGACTAGGAGGGCAAGGAAAATGTGAGTCACACAGTATAAAGTGTTCTTTCGGGTTAGCTGCTGAGCACCTTCAGACCTCGAGGGGAATGGGCAGGCCGGGCCTCAGTGCTCAGCAACAACCCTCTAGTGGTGGTGGAAATGCTACTAAAGATCACTGGATCTTCTTTGCAAACAAAAAAAAAAAAAATCATCTATTATTTATGGTTCCCTACAAACGGGAGAAAAATCTAAGTCTGCTGTCTCACATATTTAACTATGTGAAAACAAATCTTGCTTTCTCTTCTACAGCCTCAATTATGTGCGATGACTACTTCCAGCCACCTGAGGACGCCATCAGACTGAAATTAGTTTCATCCCTAAGGCGTAAACTCTTAGCTGCAGGTCAGAAGGAGCACTGGGACTTCATCCAAAGGTTAAATGGGCCAGAAAATGTTGTATGTTAATGTTTCAGTTCATTTTTGTAAGTGCCTAACAAGTTACTATCAGACAGTCTGTAAACAACACTACCGCATGGCCTGGAGGGAATAAATCCTGTTTGTGTGTCTGTGGGGGTGTGTTCAGAGATAGCCATCTGTAATCAGGGATAACACAGCTAGTTCAACAGCCATTTCAAACATTATACAGTATTTGGCCTCTGTGGAATAACTCTCTCTCACACACACACAAAAACACATACACACATTCGAGCTCTTGTTGAGTTGTTAGTGACTAAGCTGGCCCAAACCCCCGGAGTCGACTCTTGTCAATTCCCCCTGGAAGAAGACAAATCCCCCATTCCTCTGTCCACACGCGCCATCATTCCAACATCTATTATTCCAGCTGAAAGCGCTTTTGTGTGTGTGTTTGTCTGTGTGTTATAGTCTGTGCCTATCATTTCTTGGTAAAAAGCTGCCGACTTAAGTAGGAGCACCATTCTTCTGCGCCCCTCCTGTGTCGGTCCATGAACGTGTCTGAGACTTTTGTGTGAGTGTGGATTATCTGCAGAGATAAAGAGCGAAGCAGGTAACGACCTCCGACCTCTCACCCCTGAACTCAAAGCAGCAGCTGCGGTTTCAAAACTGCTCAAGTGTGCTTGCAAGTTAGATTGTGTACTAAAACATTTGCACATGCACACACTCTGAGCAAATACACTATCATCAGGACAAAGACCAAGAAAGTTCAGACTGGGTATACGTCCGAACTACATCTGCAAAGCAGACAAGTTCAGCACGAGAGGCCGCACTGTGTGTGATGATATGTCTACAGACTCCCTCTGCTCATGCTGCAAATTTATGAGGTGAAAGGCTTCATTTCTATTCATCTTTTTCTGGCCCGACAGCCTGAAGAGGACAGGGAAAAAAGAAAACAGGAAAGGAGAGAGGGCCAATGAGGTGATACCTTACCATGAAAAGAATCAAAGGAGTGGCACTACAGCTTACAAGACAAATGAGCTCCGGTAATCTGAGTAGGGCATTCACACACTCAAACACAGACAGACACACACACACACACACACACCCAGCATGCCTGCGTCCAGTGGTTGAAGGGGAGAAAGGGTGCGGTCGACTGTGCATTCCTGATCAGTCATGCCTGAGCAGAGGAGTGAGGCCTGCAGACCTGGGGCCAGATGTGGTTTGCATATGCATTGTACTTTTTATGCAGAATATGGAATTTTTGAAATTGTGCACAGATGGTGCATTTCAAAGGAGAAGAATTTGGCATCCCAGTGATATCTAAACAACTGCAAGTGGAGTTTCAAGATTTATGTTTTTAGGGGTGCATATCTGCACTGATTCAACCTTTAGTTTCTTCTTTGAACAGCCGAATACCTTAAATATATGGCTTGTGGGAACTGATTTTCCCTGGCACATTGTGCCATCTAAAACCTGACATGAAGCATTTTTCGTGTTGGGCTGTCCAAAAAGCATTCCCCGATGTGCTTATGTACTGCAGGGCAGTATGTTTGTCATTGCTACAGTAATTAAAGTCAGCTTGGGTAAAGCTGAAATGTGGTTGAACCAGTTTTTAAATCTCACAGGTAGGACTGCGCTCGGTGGAGACAACATGTGTTTGGGCGCATGTTTTCCCCCTCCCCCCGAAATCTGAGTGGTGACAGCAGTTTCAAAACAGCTGTTTAGAGGAAGCACCAGTCACAGCAGAAGGATGTTTAGTTTTATACCACATGTTCATACACGAATCCATACTCAAATACTGTAACCATGCCAAGATATATATATGTGTATGGGGACTAAGAGGGAACATCCAGGGCAAGCAAACGATCACTTAAAAGTGACTTTATGGTCTTTGTGTTGATTGGATCGTGAGCCAACTGTGACATAACCACAGCCCCAACACCATTTATACCAGCACTGATGTCCGGACCGATAGGTGCCGCCACTCAGACACAACAGTGCTCTCATAGGAGGGGAAGAAGTTGAAACTGGAAGCAAAGAAATCAGAGGTTTTTGGTCTTGATGCCTTTTTGGATTTTTAATGCAATTAACAGACAACGTGACTTGCTGTGTGCTTAATTGTACTAACAGCCCATCCAAGAAGCCAGCCTTCCAGTTTCGGTGAGTAAAATTCCAGTATTTTATTTTTAAGTAAGTAAGTTTGTTTTTTTGTTTTTTACTTAATTAGCAGGTTATCAGTGTCCAAGTGTTGCATCCATACAGGCTCTGGGTACAGCTTGTTAACCAAGTTAATTGATAAGTTAGCACTGCACCCTCTCATCCAAATATAATAACATCAATAAGACATCAAAATGAGACTTGACCAAACAATGCATTCAGTCAAGGTGGCTATGTTTATCATGACTCTATGACAGGGATCCTCAAATCCAGGCCTCAGATGTGTCCCTGATCCAACACACCTGAATCAAATGGCTGAATCACCTCCTCAGTATGCAGTCAGGTTCTCCAGAGTCCTGCTAATGACTTCTATATTTGACTCAGGTGTGTTGAAGCAGAGACACATCTAAAAGTTGCAGGGCACCGGCCCTCGAGGCCTGGATTTGAGAATCCCTGCTCTATGATAATACCAAGCACAAGAGATTTGTATATACTTCATGTAGGCATGTTTCTGTAAGTAAATAATTCCCAGTAAAACAGTAGAAGTGTCACAGGTAGCATATCTCCTCAAACTTCATAAGACCTGCTAATCTATTCAAAGTTATGATGTCCTTGGAGGTTTGAAACAGAAGACAGCTGGACTTCTTTAGGTTTGTACAGATGTTTCGCCTCTCATCCAAGAGGCTTCTTCAGTTCTATAATATGCCATGTTTCTATTAGTACCTACTCAGCGTGGCTTGACTTGACTCAGCACGGTTTGTAGGCTTTTCCATTAGGTCCTGGTACCAGATCCCAGGTACTTTTTTAGTACTCAGTCAGCCGGGGTTCCAAGTGATCCAAGGCGATATGAAAATTTGACGTTGAAGAACAGCATGCGACTGATTGGCCAGGGAGTGTCGTCACTAGCTGAGTCATGAGAGGGACTCCTTCACAAGAATCAACCGTGCCATTTTAAAAACCCGACAGCAAGAAAATGGAGGCTTGCAAACCACTGGGAGGCTCGGTTTAATGACCAGACTGATAGTTTGCAGAGGTAGTTTTGCAACAAGAGAGCCATCTGAAAATGCACACACAGCATACATATTTTAATACATAACAATGATAACCTTCATCTATTAAAACATTGTACGGGGGACTTTTGCATGATGACGATAGTAAACTGGCATTAGCTACTGTTAGCTTGCCTCTATCTCATCCATTGTTGTGTTGTGTTTTGAGTCGCATAAAAATTACATCAAGAGACTACTGCCCACATTGTTATATCGATTCCACCCACATTGAGGTGGTACTCAATTGTAATGGAAACAAAACAAGATCGTGGCGAGTCGTGTCGACCCGCGCTGAGTAGGTACTAGTGGAAACGTGGCATTAAACCCCAAGTGGGGGCTGTCCCCTTTGGAGGTGATCCTGAGGTCATTCACATTGGATGTAGATGGCCTCCTCTTTCTTCTCGGGCCAAACTGTGAACACCAGCGTCCTCGAAAGAGTGTGCTTTCTCCTTTAGGTGCAGGTGAGTCTTGTCCTGTTCAGGTGGCTCTCCTACAGTATGCTGTGCCAGGCATTCATGGAGTGTCTGGTTGATTTCTCCCATGCAAAAGGTCTGAGCACTGCTCACTGCACTGCACGGCATGTGCGATGTTGTTTAGCTTGTGTTTGGGTGTTTTGTCTTTGGGATGAAAGCAGCTTTTGTCTGAGGGTCTGAAACTTTCTTTTTCTTTTTTTAAAGACATTTTTAAAATTTATTTCATGTGTATTAAACTGTTTCAAAGTTGTCATCTAGCTAGACCACTAATTGAGCATATATGCACTATATGACATTAATAAATAAGATGAATGTCTCTTTTTAAGCGCTATTTCAGCCACTTTGTTTTAGCACTCATGAAATAAAACAGGATTAGTCTTTCTGTAAAGCACTTTTTCTTATTCAGTGATCTTAAATATGAAAAAGTTCATCCAATCTGAATGTTAACTACTGCAACAAATCATTTACTCTCCGTGATATTTTTTTTTTTTTAAACAAAATTAAGCTGCATTTCCAGAAGAGAAATATAAAAAATGAAAGGGTGGGGTTTGGGTATTCAGTTAGAGGTGAAGTTCATCTCATCTGCTGACAGCCAATCTGGCAACCCAACACAATTCCAGTCTGGCAACACGCCCATCAAACCCCACTGGGGCCGGCTCACTACAGGTGCCACAGACCACTGCTGAAACTGCTGTGTTTGTGTATGTGTGTGCTGGAGAGAGGAAGAGTGTGTGGGGCAAAAACAACACAGCAGATAATTACACCATGTGCTTACATATATAAAGCCTTTTTAACAAGCACACAAGTGGAACACCGTGAGAGGAAAACTCTAATAAAAGCCAGGATGTGTGAAATAGCAGTAGCAGCAGCCTCGCAGCTCAGCCATTCGAGCGTGTGTGTGTGAGTGTGTGTGTGTGTGTGTGTGGCCCTCACCCACAACAAGACCGTGTCTGTGTGTAAATGTGTGTGCGCAGAAACACATGCACTCTGCAGCTCTTCCAGAAACACTCAGAGCTGGCAGTAACGCTGATTTAGAGAGGAGAGTGATGTGGGGGGGATAAAAGAAGACATAAAAGTAGAAAGTGGAAGAGTGCAGAAGACAGATGAGGGCCAGATAATAAAGCAAAGCACAGAGAGACAGACAGATAAACTGAAGGAGAGAGAGAAAGTGACTGAGACAGAGGATGAAAGAAAGAGCGAGAAATATGCTGATTAAGCAGACGGTAGACCGACCGTTATCGTGACAATAGAGGCTGACTCTGGGTCTGGCTTTTTGCCCTCTACAGCTGTGAGCTGTCTGACACCCACACACAAAAACACACACACAGAGGCAGGCAGGCAAAAATGTTCGTTATTCTGAGCTCATCCCTCTTATCCAGGCTCATAGCAATACATCAACCCAACGCAAACCTCCTCTAAAGGCTGGACTGGGACCAGCTTTAATTTAGCAGCACATAGTGACGCGCACACACCCATTTGCACAGATTCTTGTCTGCAGCCTCTTTCCTCGCTGGCTTACTTTCCTTACTCCTGATCCAAGTACAGCTCCCAAAGCAAGTCATCCTGTTAGACAGGGATTTAAGAGCAGAATCCAGATCAGCAATTGCTGGCCAGACCTGCTGGCTGCACTGCCTTCCAGCCGTTACACGCTGCTGTCTCAAGGCACATTACAGACAAGCCATGGGTGAAATGGGGAGCGTGCACGCAGTCACACAATAGATCAACTCAAAATAGAGCATCCAAGTTGAAAACACCCACATGGAGTAATATAAACAAAGAGGGAGTTCATATTTGCTGTGCTATGATTAACCATCCAACATGGTAAGGCTGTCAAAAACACACACCAATCAGAAAAGGAGTTCCCCCAAAGATATTCCTCCCACGGGCTGTCACAAGTTTCAGAGTGGAGTTCCATCTGGCTACCCTCTATTTCTCTCCCTCCTTCCTTCTCTCCATCTGTCTTTCACCAGCACTCCTCATCCCTTTGTGTCATCGTTCTCTGTCTCAGGCTCATCTTCCCTCCTCAACTTGCTTTTCTTTGTTTGTCCATCTGAAATGTCTCCAAAGCATTCCAGAAATCACTGTTTCAACACCCCCACCCCCCCATTTCTCTGGACCTCTCTCCATCTTATCATACCTTCACTCTTTTCTTGAACACAGTCGTTCTTTGTGTCTTTCCACCAAGGGGGCTGGGTGGAGGTGGAGGGCTGGGTGGAAACAAACTCTCAGCCCACCTCGGACTCAGAGCCAAAGGCCGCTGGTCGCGGCCACCCACTCACAGCGCACCGCTGCAGTAGGGACTTTCCCTGTCTGTTGTGTGTATGTGTGTGAGTGTGTGTACACGCTTGGTCTTCATGTTTGTATACAAGCATGTCTTACCCATAAAAATATGCACTTGCATCCAGGCGTCCATAAGTCTGGGTATGCGTCTGCCAGCATTTTTTTTGTTTGTTTATTTGTTTGCGTACGCTTGGTTAACACTTCACACCGATTATGACAACACATGTGTACACAAAACTGCTGCTACAGGCCCTACTCAGAGAAGACTGTGTTTCCAGAAAATAAGATAAATAAAAGAAGATATAAAAAAAAACTGGAATTACAGCCCCATCCAGGACAGGTACTGTGTGTATTTTTCCACTGCATCTCAAGTTGCATCAGACTGTTCTCCTCCTGCAGGGCTCCAAAATATTTTCAAATCAGCTTTTGTTTCTGAAGTGCCTGGAAAGAAAAACTCCAGCTGAGTTGGGTTCTGTGATTTTTTTTAATGCGCAACAAAATTTGCTTTATGGTATTAATATTACCATTTAAAGGGTAGTCAACAAATCTAATGATTTTGAAAAAAGTTAAAACAATAGTGTATTAAGCCTAATAATAACTATTATACATGTACTCAGTTAATCATGTGTAATACAGCTCCACTTCTATCCAAAGCCAACATTTTGTTATTATGACACAATCAGAGTTTTTTGGTCTACTTGCACTACTCAAAATAGAGAAAATGATAGCAATTATCCTTCAATAAACTGGAGGTTGGTGTGCCATTAATAAAGCAAAGAACTGTTTCTAAACTAAATACAGAGCTACAGTATATACAGTTAACTGCATCCAAAATAGTAAATGATTAAGATGGATTAAAAAAAAAAGAAAAATCAAAACAACAGAGGCCAAGGAATCCCGACTAAGTGCTTAATATGGGTCAAATTCCTAAAATACTTAATCTTAAGACAAGAGTTGAGGCGCTCTGAAAGCCAGGGGAAACTCTTCAGTATAAGTTCCTGCTGCAGCCAAAAACAATTTGGAGAGCAGAAGATGAACTGCTGGTTTTCTATGGAAGGCAGAGAGAAGTGAATGTGTCCACTGGCAACACATAGAAATACAGCCATACAAAGCAAAATTCTTCAAAGCTGGTAATAATAATAATAATAATAAAATTTTTAAAAAGTTTGGGTTTGGAATAAAGGAGTGTTTATAGTCTTTAGGAAAGTGTGGGGAGAGTCCAAGAGATTTTTTTTTTAGGTCGATCAACAAATGTTTTTACAACCTCCTTACAGCATCCAGTAGCCTCCACAGTCTTAATAAAACAGAGTCGTAAAGTCAGCAGACCATAGGCCGGTCTTGGTTTAGCTGCTTTGTCCTCCATCATTGTGATGCTATGGGTGATCTCTTTACCTCCCACTCGTCTAGACAACAGTCATCCTCATTTGGTTGAAATGACAATGACACACTTTTTTTTTTTTTACTTTATTATGTAATAGAGTAATAGAGCGTACTATTGGTTAAGGCAAGCCACAAAGAAAAAGTCAAGCTCAGCCACAATCCCAGCAGCTCAGCTGATCTCAATGTCTGCCCACATCAGCTGATGGCTCAGCTGAGTCCTCTCTACACATCTGTTTATTTAAGCTACGTAAACCAGCCAACAGTGTCTGGACATCCTCAAGCCGCTTTGAAACACTCCTCCATGCCAACTCATTTTCATGCTGTGTGGCTTATGCTTAATTGATGGTACCGCGACTGTGTCCGTTTGCATAGATATTTGACTACGCAGAGTGTACGGAGAAGGGTTTTCAACCCAAGTAAACTCCTGTGCAGTCCTCCAAAAACACAACAGCATTGGCTCAACGCTGATGACAAAACGTGTAGATCAAATGCTCATTGGTTGAAAGCAGGGATGGAACAGGGAAGAGAACAACAGCTGTATTTTTTTTTGATCAAATATTTAAAATAAAAAACAAACTACAGCATAGAAAGCACAGATGGTGGTTGGAATGGACACTCGGTTTCACTTCAGCTTTTTGTGTGTGTTATAACTTTGCTCTTCTCCATGGCTGACAGACCAACAACAGCACACGCAAGAGGAGCCCACAGACCGGTTGTTTGTGACGCTGCTCCTTAGCGATGCAGCTACAACCTGTAGATGACGGTCTGCAAAACTGTCCATAGGCTATGCGTAGGACCATCGCAGTAGCACGTTTCCCCCATTAATCGATGTCACACAGACTCAATGGCCACTTCATTAGTTACACCCTTCTAATACTGCATTGGACTCCCTTTTGCCTTCAGAACTGCCTTAATTCTTCATGCTAGAAACATTCCTCTATTAATGCACTGAGTTGCTGCCATTTAACTGGCTGATTAGATATTTGCATTATTGAGCAGATGAACAGGTGCTTACTTTGTTCTGTGCTACGGGCATTATACTGCTCTCCCTGCCTCTGTCTTGCTAAATATGCAAACAGACAAACAAGTCCCATAACAGAGCCATAATCCCAAATATAAAGTGCAGATCAAAATATCAATCTTTCGTTGACTGTACTAATCCTGGCTGATCTTATAGCTAATTTTAGCCATAAGGACTGGTTATATTTCGTAAGATGAGCCGAGCTGCCTGACTACATCAAAAATCCAGCATGTTTAAAGAACAACCAAACTCTAAGGTGGCATAAAAAGTCAACCATCGCTAAGAAGGAGGGCGGTGCAGTATAGTTAAGCAAGGGGATAACAGCGCATATTTCCAGAGACACCCGGATTACCCTCTTACCCTGCACAGCTGGCCAAACATGCTGTTAAGTAGGTGTTGGGTTTTTAATGCTTTTTCACAAAAATGGTACAACACTGCAATCTGAAATTAGAAAGCTGTTGGGGGCGGGAGGAGGTTTCTAAAGCTGACCCTCTGAAAAGCACATCTGGAAGATTATAAATTTCAAAAAGAACAACAGCTTGGCAGAAAGATGTAAAAAAAAATGTCTGGTAAAACCCAGGAATAAAAAATCTTAAAATCATGATAACTATAAGCCACTGAGAAAACTGTGACTAGGGTTGCAATGGTATGAGATTTTCATGGTATGATAATCGTCTCAGAAAATTATGCGGTTTCATGGTTATTGCGGTATCACCGTATTTCACATATATTCTTATAAGTTACACTGACCCTTAAAGAAATAACAAAAGTTTTTTGTATAATTGTTTTATTGTACTTGGAACCATTTTAATGACAGTTTTGTTTAAAATGTCTCCCTCAAAAAAAGAAAGAAAAAAAAAGAAGCTATACACCTCCTGATAGATACACACACACATAGACACACATATACACACACACATACATACATACATATATATATATATATATACACATACATACATATACACACACACATAAATACACACACACACACACACACACACATACACATACATACATACATACATACATACACACACACACACACACACACACACACACACTTTATATGTACTCCTAAAATTAAACAACCTGCACTTAAAACGTTCAGTAAAATTATGTGTCACCATAAAAACATATTTAATATCTGAGAAACTGATCCTGGGTCTGATCAGCTACTGTTGACTGCTTTATAACACGCGTTGTACTGCTAAGTTAGTGGGAAATAACCAGATACTGCAGACAGAGGGGATTATTTCTGACATGATCCTCATAATACAGATTTCACTCTTAAGGTTTTCATGCCGAGCCTGATTTTAAGAGATTAAAAATAGAAACGCCAAAGTTTTAAAATGAATGCACGTAAATATGCCATCTTTCACATTAAGTCTGGAAAGGCCCTTAACACGGACATGTGCGTCCAGCACAGCACGTGCTTCACGGCCACGGGCGTGTCTATAGTTCAGATGATTCAGCACTTTTGCTGGTGGTTAGCGTGTGGACCGAGCATGAGGAAAGTATGTATTCCATCCTTTAGCGGCCACTTTCTTCCAAACTGTTTGCAAACAGGATACCCATCCTCACATACATTTGGTGATATCCAAAGTAGTCCCACACTGCTGATTCTAGTTTAGCTTTTTTTTTTCTTAGGAGGATGGAGACTGGTTAAATCTGTCGCCATTTTCACCTCTGTGTGCCTGAGAGCGGCGCCACTGACCAAGGGGCAGCCGAGACGGAGCGTATGATAACCGTGCATTTTAATACCATGGTATACCGTGAAACCGGTTACCGCTGCAACCCTAACTGTGACTTTCTGTGATCGCCATTATTATGGTTAAAAACTAACTCGTTCGAGATTTTTAGTAGATTCAGCTATGGTATGAATTTAAAAAAATCCTAGGTGACATCATTCTGGAGTTACTGCGTTCACAAAGTTGAAAGTTAGTCATCCATAAAGTTAAATAACCCAAGGATTGAAGGAAGGAAGGAAGGACACATGGATGGATGGATGGACTTTATTGTCATTATGTGGCTGATGCATTAAAATCTGCTTGTACAACCACTAAAAGATCAGTGCTCACATCCACACACTGAAACCACACTAAAGCACATTGCATCCACTCACACATTCACACATAAATATTTAAAAAATACAAAAAACTCAAAAACATCAAGGCCTCACATATTGCACAGAGTCCCATTGCATTTTCCAATGAACCTATAGTGCAGTTGTACTAGTTAGAGGGTAGGAGGCTTATGTGGTTATTTAGTTCTGTGATGGCCCTGGAGATAAAACTGTTCTGTAGTTGGGAGGTGCGGGCTGAGGTGGTCCGGTAGTGCCTGCCAGAAGGGAGCAGGGTAAAAAAAATGGTTTGCAGAGTGAGTCTCATCCTGCAGAACGCTGCGTGCACAGCGAAGGCAGTGCGCCTTAAAAATGCCACCCAGGGGAGGCAGTGGAAGCCCAATAACTCTCTCAGCAGACCTTTATGACCCAGCTGAGAGGTTTCCTGTCCTTGCATGTGCAGCTGACATACCATCCAGTGATGACACTTTCAATGGAACAGTGGTAAAAGGACTTTAGAACCTCAGGTTGTTTCTCTTCAATGTTTGTAGAAAGTAGAGCCGTTGCTGTGCTTTCTTGACTATGGCAGTAGTATTCCTCTCCCATTTCAGGTCCTCTGAGATTGATTCCTAGGAACTTACAATAGGAGACCATCTCCACTTCCTCACCATTGATGATGAGGGGTTGAGGGATTTCTTGACATTCAGGCTTAGGTTGTTTTTAGTACACCATCCTGTCAATCTGTTAACCTCGTCTCTATAGACTTTCATCACTTTCATCATCGCTGGTGATTTTTACAGCCACCATTTGTCACCTGCAAATTTTATTACGGTATCTGAAGGGTGGGAGGAGGAGTAGTCATATATGAAGATAGAAAGAGGAGAGAACAGATAGTTCATCTATTTTGTTTGCCCAAAGGCTCAGATGAGTTGAGAATAGCAGAGTTAATAATCTTTAGAGACACATGAGTTGCAGTGTACCCTACAGCGCTACACACCATATGCACACACACACACACACACACACACACACACATACGTAACCTCATTTCAGAAGTAGCAAACTCAGAACACACTCTACAGTCCAAGACATATACCAACATCTGAGTACATACATCTACATCTGCACACAGATATCGCTGTTAAAATCTCTAATAGAAAATGACTTTACCATTTAGGTACCTTTATAACAGGTAACAAACATTCCTGTTTCCATGCATGTTTACCCACTGATCAACTAAAAAGAATGGGAGCGAAATACTTTAAATTGAGCAAACCCAAACTGTAATGGATCCTTAGAAACTTGAAATGGCACACAGTGCAGGTTCCACAGGAGCCACATGCTAATATAGCTGCTACTTTTTATTTCTAAAGGCCATCCTTTTCCACATTCAGTATTTCCACAATTTAAAGACTTTAACAAGAGACAGCCCATGATGATTATTTTTAGATAATAGTCAGTGTTTTAATAGTTGCCTCAAAAGCCATGTGAATTATACCTGAGTATAATAATATATAATACCTTTAAAAAAGTCAAATTAAGCTGACTACCTAAATACACAATGTCTTCAGTAACAAACTGGGTGAAATCCCTTGTGGCAGCTTTGTGACCTTTCGTATCCCAGAAGTGGAAGTTCTCCTTCTTTACAAAACCTTTCCCCCCCCCCACGTTAAAATAACAGAAATGCTTTTAAATCATCAGCTCTAAGTGGCTAACGAGCCAGCTGTAGCTACAGGCCCTTGGCAGGACAGAAAGACGACCAGTGGGAAAAGAAGTGATAGGGGTCAGTGGGGTGTGAGAGCAGGTCAGAGCGCTACAGTGAGAAAACATTTTTATGGCTGGGCAGAAGAAGAGGAGTTTCTGTGGGTGGCTACCAAAGGCAATGTGAGTGTGTATGACTATGGATTCATGCGTGTGTGAATTATGCAAAGGGGAAAACAGAACGGCGCCTGTGGGCTCTGCATGGTATAGCACTGACAAAACACTGAGGTTAATGATCTCAAAGGCATTACTTCACTCTCTGTTCCCACGTCAGTGAGGAGGACACAGTTTGGGGCCTTTTCGACTTCTAGAGAAAAATAAGTTTTACCAACACACAAGCTTTACCTACTCCAAACACAGAGCACGGTCATTTTAATTTGACTGCACTCCTAATGTAACATCTTCAAGGTCTCCAGGTATCACCATGAAACAAATCTATAAAGAGCTTGGCAGCATTCTGAAGCCTCCTAAGATATGAGCCTTATATTCTGGTGTAAGGGGAGTTTCTAGTACTACAAAAGAATCTTTAAAAAAAAAAAAACAGTGTTGTAACTCCATGCACAGTCACACAGGGATAGTGTTAAATAAAAAAAAATAAAATAAAAATAAAAAAACACTTACCTGTTGAGTTGGGCATGCAGGGTCGTAAAGTGGTTGGATAGATTTTGGGTGCCGATCACAAAACGTGTGGAGAGAAGAGAAACATAACAGATTAGTTTCATCTGGCAGATGTTTTTGTCCAAACAAATTTGCCACGAATGCTTTCAAAGAGATCTCGAGAAATAAAGTTCACCCCTTTTGAATAAAGAATTTAAGGCATGTCTGGCGATACAGGCATTTGCAAAAGATTTTTTGTTTTTTTTGTCTGAGCTGAGTATGAAGCAGGAGATTTTTAGCCTTCGGTGGAACATGATAGGAATTGTGTTGACCTGACCTTAGTGAGTAGTACACTGTACCACTGTCCAAACCTGAAGTCAGGTTCGACTCGACCAAGAAAAGAAAGAGCTGGTGTGTCTAAATCAACAAGCCCTCCAACAGAAACCCACGTTGAGCATTCCTGAATCAGCACATTAGGCCTATCATATCATCTGTGACAATACAATAAAACATTTTATGTGATATGAAAGTATCATATCACAATATTGTTGCTATAAAAACATAGTGCATTTATGTTCCCTACTGCGTGTAACAACAAGACAAGACCAGGCATGTCTGAGAGCCAGAGCAGCATGTCAGCCTCCAATAACAATTTAGCACCTAAAAAAGGAGCTACTTCAACAACCTCGAACAAAGCACAGTACTTAGGTAGAGACAAAAAACACACACCGTACTACAACCAGGCTACAAACAAGGAGATGATAGCAGCTGGTGATGCAAACCGAGCATCGCTGGAGGACGCTGGTTCAAAAGCTCGACTATACTGCCAAAAGTATTCACTGCACCCATCCAAATCATTGCATTCATGTGTTCCAATCTCTTCCATGACCAGAGGTGTATAAACCAAGCACCCAGGCATGTAGACTGCTTTTACAAACATTTGTGAAAGAATGGGTCGCTCTCAGGTGCTCAGTGAATTCCAGCGTGGTACCGTGATAGGATGCCACCTGTGCAACAAGTCCAGTTGTGAAATTTCCACACTACTAAATATTCCACAGTCAACTGTTAGCGGTATTAGGGGTGTGCGATATATATCGTCTACATAATATCGTAATTGCCGTGTTAACGATGTGCGAGCTGACGTTATTGAGTATGCTAATGAGGAAAAACAGCAATCAAAACGCCTCGGCTCCAAGCGTCCACTACTCTATGCTTTAGTATAGGCTGCATTGAGAGTGCCCACACACAAAACGCACACTCGGCAAACTTTAATCTCAAAGTGTTTTTCCTGGTTAAATAAAATAAAATAAAATAAAATATCTTTTAATATCGTTATCAAAAAAATTACAGAAAATATTGATATTTTTTTGTCAATATCGCACACCCCTAAGTGGTATTAGAACAAAGTGGACTCTAGAGCAGTGGAGATGTGTTCTCTGGAGTGATGAATCACGCCTCTCTGTCTGGCAATCCGATGGACGAGTCTGGGTTTGGCGGTTACCAGGAGAACAGTACTTGCCTGACTGCATTGTGCCAGGTGTAAAGTTTGGTGGAGGGGGATTATGGTGTGGGGTTGCTTTTCAGGAGTTGGGCTCAGCCCCTTAGTTCCAGTGAAAGGAGCTCTTCATGCTTCAATATGCCAAGACATTTTGGACATTTTCATGCTCCCAACTTTGTGGGAACAGTTTGGGGATGGCTCCTTCCTGTTCCAACATGACTTTGCACCAGTGCACAAAGCAGGGTCCCCAAAGACTGGCCTGCAAAGAGTCCTGACTTTCAGAATTCATTTTAAAATTCTCATACTTACTTACAGAGCCCTTAATGGACAAAGTCCAGATGATTTATGTCAATTTCTTGTTAAATCCACTGCTGCTCGCTGTCTCCATTCGCAGGCTAAGAATTTATTAGCTGTTCCTCATATGAGATTAAAGACTCGAGGGGATGCTGTGGAGTTCTTCAAAAAGCAGGTGAAAACTTTCCTGTTTAACCAGGTCTTCTGTTAAGATTCTTTTGTTAGTACGGTTTTTATTATGTGTTCATTTACACCCCTACAGCATATAGATCATTTTCAGTCCACATCTGAAAGCGGGTGGGATACTGCTGGCACAAATAAATCCAAATTATGACTGGGAGATATAAGAAATGTATATCTTCTTTAGATTACTCTCAAATATTAATATTGGTAACATCCTGGTATTGGTCAGGCTGTATGAAGCAAATCTAACCTTACTGGATCTGTACTGGCATCAATACTAAACTGATCATTAGGGATGGGAATTGATAAGAATTTAGCAATTCCAATTCCATTATCGAGATCACTTATCGATTAGATTCCTTCTCGATTCTCATTGGGTTAGTGAATAAAATATACCACAAATGGGTTGGTTTGCATTAATTTTTTAATTTTGCATTTAATTTTTTTAATGTAAAGTACATCAAATTTAAAACTGGTATAAAAAACAAAAGAATTCCTCTTTCAAAATTAATACTATTAATATTTTAACATTTTAACATAAAAAACAACTGCAAGGTGTGCGAGAACCAGCCTCTGAGCCAGCCAGACTCTGGCAGTCCTCATCAACTACATGTTACAGGAGATGGAGACTATTCATACAGCACAGTGAAAGCAGTACAGCAAAATAGGGTTGCAACTATCGATTATTCCATTGATTAACTGAGTGATTGGATTAGAAATAGTTTTTTGTATTAACAATTCATTTACATACTTTAACTTCCATACTGCAGTGGTTTTGCTGTGTGAAACAAACAGCGGTGGATGGAGCAGCTACAAAGTTCTCTTTTCTTCACGTTGGCACTTACTGATCAGGTGATTGATGAGGGACCTCCAGCTGTTTCAAAGTAAAGGTTTTAATGGTGGTTACAGGAAAAAGCGCTGCTGTTTTGGACGTTAGAAAAACGGTTCCTTTCGCTCCACCCGAGCTCACCGTCTCGGTAACGGCTCCGCCTTTTTGCGCTTGCTGTGTGTGCACAGATTGCATGTAAAACAGCTGATGCTGTTGTTGAAACACTGTGCACATAATTTTGTAATGCTTTTTATCTTGATGCTTCTGTCTTGACGCTATTGGATATGTTCCGAACCAAAAATTGTAATGTAATCATGCAAATGCGTCCTCACCTCAATGGAATTGATAGGCGGAATCGTTAAGCAAGCAGACTAACAATTCCAAGGAACTGAGTTACTGGGAACCGGTTCTTGTAGAGAACCAGTTCCCAGTAATTCCCATCCCTACTGATCATGGACAAACATTATTCATCCTGTTTGTTATAGTTCACCAAAAAAAATGTGTTTTTTTTCTTTTGCCTTTGTCAGTTACACTGATTCATTGATGGCACGCTGCAGATCAGCTCCATACAGTAATGTAAACTGATCTGGGAAAACTGACTCAGAGTTACATTTGTGGGTGGAGCTGCTGAGGTGGCCCCACTTATTTGCTCACTGCTGCCTGCCCCTCAATTTTATTTACATCCTAGACATTGAGGGCCTTGGGGGGGCGGTGTGGATGGGTACTGTTTCTCAGTGCTCATGTTATACCTGTCTGACCAATTTTAATAGCACCATAGCTTTCACACAGTCATACGCAGTCCTCCAATTAAATACATTCACATTCACCTAACACATCACCCCAACCACTCTGGGTGGGAGGAAGGGGTGGGCGGGTCTACCCACACCCCAATTTCACATGCCCTGCCTGGGGTGGGGATTGGCTAGTGGTTCGGGGTTTGGTTGGCTGCTTCCCCAGGATACCGCTGGCTTGGTGCTGGTATCCGCTCGCCCACACTTAGTGTCCATCTAAGGTCTGTGTATGTGCATGTGTATTTGACTGGCACATATGTATGTGTGTATGAGTATATGACGTGTGTGTGTGTGTGTGTGGACAGCTGGGCCTGGGTCTGTGGCCTGCCCTGGCCTCTGTGGATACGGTTGTGGAGGGTGGGAGTTCCCCCTCCCCGCTGCTCCCCATTGATCGTCACTGCCACCCCTGGGTTGTGGGTGCCTGGGGGTCCTGGGGTGCGTGGTTGGATGTCTTGGCGTGGCTTTTGGCCTGCTCCCTTGTCGACTGTGGCCTGGGGTGGCTCGGGCCTCTTGGGTGTGGGGGGGGGGCTTTGCTGGGTGTTGGGCAGCTCCCGGCTCGTGCTGGTGGGGCCAGCCTCCCGGGGGGGGGGGGGCTCATTGCCTCTGACTCTCCGGGCTCTTGCCCGTTGACCGTGAGGGCTCTGTCTAGGGTCTCCCTCCTTCCTTCTCTGGGGGGTGTGCATGGTTGCCATAGGGATGTGTGGCCTCCGGGCTTCTGAGCTCCTTGTGGGCCGTGGATGGCCTGGGTCCCCTGGGTCTATCCCTGCTTGCCTCTGGATCCGGATGGGGGTGGTTGCGGCTTTTTGCCCTCATTATTAAGTACGTTCCATGACAGAGGAACACACACATAACTAAAACTACAACAAGACTGTGTGTGTGTGTGTGTGTCTGTGTCTGTGTGTGTGTGTGTGTGTGTATATGCATGTATACATAGGTGTGTATGTACGTGCATCTATCTAGTTATTTTTTTCTTTTCTCTCTTCTCCCCCTTTTTTTTAACTTTAATCTTTCCTCTTCTCCTGCCTGTCAGATCTGGCAAGAGTAAATAAAATAAAATATAAACATTAACAAGAATAGCCTATAGAAACTTATAGAGCTCTTCTTGTAAAAGCAAATATGTTTGGCAGCAGCAACGCATTAGGACCATCATTCTGATTGCAAAAACTGCCGGACATGACAGGCCCAAAAGAAAAAAGAAAAAAAAAGTTACACTTTGATACCAAAATAGCTGAATCATTAAATTCCTGATCAGAAGCCATTCAGACTGGGAAAAAAATCCCACCAGTGACTCACTCCTGTAAATCCATGCAGGTTCTAAATACGTCTGCAATTCTTTTAACTTCACGTTCCCCACTGATAAAAACCAAATCCCTCCCGGTGTTTTGAGCACATCCCAGTCAGTCACAGAACCAGTTAGAACAAGCAAAATAAATTAAATAGAGGAAATTATTGACTACAGTGGTACGCTACTGATAGGCTTCTGCTCTGATCTGGAGTCTCCTAATTATGATGTTTTAGTCACATGCTGTGCAGCGATTAACGCCTAATAAAGAAAAATCCCTCCACGAGAGCTTCATTCATGCTGCTCGGTGCTTCTGTGAACTGAGGACGACCCTGAAGGCTGTGTTACAACACGTTTGAGAAGAGATTCAGAATGAGTAAACACAGATAATGGAAGCTTATCGGGAGCTGCAAAGACACAGCAAAATAAAGAAGCAACAACAACTGACAGGCACTCAACTATCCCACGATTAATGTCTAAGAGGGGAAGAGGAAATATCTGTTTACTGGCAAGACTCAAGATGGTTCCCTCAAAGTCACACTACACATTGCACACGCTTGTGTGACTGTTTATTCCTGCTGGTGTTTAAAGCTTCCATGATGTCCGTGTGACCCAATCTGCAATGATTTCAGACACTTTTCAGGAAGGTTTGAAGAGCAAATTTAAAAAAAAAAAACATGCAGTGCAAGGACAACTCAACTCAACTCTGAGATTTTTTTATAAGCAGCCTTATGTTCGCGACCACTGTATATGACTCAGTACCTATCAAGGCCATTAAGGCTCATGTGAGGAGGTGGAAGAGACAAAGCAGGAAGGGAAGGCACGAAGGGGCAGAGGGAGGGAGGTGCAAGAGCTGAAAGCATAACGTAACAAAGACAAAAATATGAAAAAAGGACATGCAATTTGATTTTTCTTCTTGAATCACTCTTTTGATCACTCTGTGTTTTAAAAAAGCAAACACCAGTTCCTTTTAAATGAATCCTCAAAAATGTATTTTTAAAGAGATTTGGCTTCAGAAGAAGCAGAAGAATTAGGAGAGAAGGAGCCTGCTGTGTGATAGAGATCAGTAAAATCTCTCCTGCTGCTACACAAAACGTGACCGAGCAGTCACGACTGCTCAATCATGCTGTCCTCGCAAATTACTCCAGCTCTGCCTGAGGACTTTTAAATTCCTTATTTTTTACACTTAACCAAATACAAATGAATATTTTTTAGAAATCTTACTATATACTAAAGAAGCACCGGTTATTTTGGAGGATAGTTTAGCTGAACTGAACTCGGAGGTATTTTGTTTAGCCATACCTAATTATAAATATTCATGAATCCCACCTTTATTGCAGGACTATGACACTGCACTAGGTTTAGCTTGTTGTACTTAATTAACTGGCAACGAGGGGTGCACAACATTGCCAAACATTGACAGTGGTCAATATATAAGCCTTGTTGATTGGCATCAGCCTATCAGTAGCTGACATTTATCGGTTGTGTCATATCAGTTATGACACAGTTAAAACACAGGATCTGAGAGATGCATCTGGCCCTTCAGTTGATCCATCTACTGTTCACTGAAGCCTCATCAGAAATGGTCTCAGTGGAAGGGTGGCTGTCAGGAAGCCATTCTTAAGGAAGGGAAACAGGGAGAAAAGGCTGCGGTATGCCAAATTATGCATTAACTGGACTGAAAGTAAGTGGCAGCAGGTCTGATGGCGTGATGAATCAGAATTTTTAAATTTTTGCAACAAATTATCATCGCTGTGTACAGAAGTCAGGGGAGAGGTAAAGCAGTGAGTGTCTACAGCCATCTGTAAAACATGGTGGAAGCTCTGTGATGGTTTGGGGCCGCATTTCAGCCTCAATTAATGGAATGATAAACACAGAAAAGTACCATCAGACTTTGATGCACCATGCAATACCATCTGGAAAGCATCTGATTGTCAGAGGCCTCCATTTTCATACTGCCAATGCAATAAAAGCATACCTGGATAGCAAAACACACAGTGGAGCACCATCAGTCATGAACTGGCCTCCCCAGAGCCCAAACCTCAACATTACTGAAGCAGTGGGATCATCCTGACAGAGAACAGAACAAAAGGCAGCCAAAATCCAAAAAAGAGCTTTGAATGTCCTTCAAAAAGCCTGGAGAACTATTCCTGAAGACTACTTAAAGAAATGACAAGAAACCCTGCCTAAGAGAGTTCAGACTGTGTTGAAGAATAAAGGCACTCTTACCAAATATTGACTTTCAAGCTTGTTAGAATTATATGAACCTTATATACTGTATTTTTGCACATGCTTCCATAAACTGCTACACGCATTTCCCATTTTCCTACCAAGATATAAAGAAATGCAGGGCAACTCAAGACTTTTGCACAGTACTGCATATGCATATACTATACAATGTCTTCTTGTTATATTGTGCACACAGTTCAATGCAGAAATTTAATTACAAAAATCCCAAAGTTCCCACATTATCAGGTACAAAATCTGGATACATGTAACAAAATCAAATCTGTAGTAAATTTTATAGCATTTTGTTAAAAGCTGTTTAACCAAACTGAACTAAATCCTTCAAAATGACCAGGACTCTATCAGCGAGTATGAGGAGTGCAGGATCCACATGAACTATTTAGCAAATTTTTTAGCCATGCAGAGGAAGTGATATTACGGTGGTATTACCCAGTAATACCACCATTGTTAAAGCTGCTTCAACGACTGCAACCTCTGACCTCTAAGAAGAAGCAACCTGCCAAGCCCGGTATTCACCGATAGCATAACTTCAAGACTGTGTAAATAGAGAGAATGAAAATAAAATTCACCTGCGTCTGTCTCTCCGTCTTTCCATTCACTCTTCTGTCCACTATTCACCTTAGCCTCAGAATCCTGCTTGTTTTTATCCTGCCATCCCAGAAAACCAACAGGCTGAACAAAGGAAGCGCTCAGCCTACACTGCACTATTTGCAGATTACCACAAGCTTTGGATATCTCCCCCACCTTTCTTTTTCGAATTCACACTATTCACACCTTTATTTTTCTACTTTAGCTCCCAGTGTCTCTCTCAGCTGTTTAATTCTGCCTCAGACTTCACACCATCTTCTTGCAAATTTATGAAGACAGTTTCAATAAAGTCTGCTGATCTGTGAAATTATGAATTTCTTCGCGTGTGTGTGTATGCGTGTGTACAAATAATTTGTCTCCACATACACTCCTAACAAACACACTTACCTGCATAGGGGTTCCTCCTTTGCTTCCGGGCCCAAATCCTAATTCCTTTAACAGGCATGATGCTATCTAATAACTACACTGCTATATGGAACATAGTTAGGCCTCTATGCAGCATCCAAAAGTATAATTTCACTCCTAATGCCATTCAAAGACTACACACTCACGCGCTCAAATCACACAGTGCAATGTCTGCACCGCCTCACTGCACGCATGGAGAGCCCACACACGCGTTGGCCAATCAAAAACCTGTCATGAAGAAAAAGGGGTGTGTGAAGGGGAGTGATGCATTCAAAGGAGCCCCTAAATGGTGACCCCCAAACCCCAAGGTTGCTACGGTGATGCAGTCGCTATCTGCCAGAGGCTGCTGTTACCAGGGCAATGAGGCATGGTCCACACTCTCTAACGGGTCATCAAATTGGGGGTCAGTGGCACATAATCAGCCAAGAACACACACTTGTGAAATAAGTTCTTTGTGCACGTAAGCTGCTTAGCAATCAAGCTCGAAGAATGGGCAGGTTTCATTTGATGTGAAGGGGAGCCTGCACCAGAGTCTTAGAGCTACACAGCAACCGAAAAAGCTGAAACACAGATGAGACTTTGCATTAAAAAGGTACCTGTTCACAAACCTGCCTTCCTAACTTTCATGTCTTAGAGCAAACAGTTCAATACGAAGTATTTTTCTTGCCCCAGGTCTCCCCACCTCTACACTTTTGACGCGACTTTCTTCACCTCTTCACCGCTATCTTGACTTTTACCCTCTGCTCACAAGTGGCCCATCATCCTTTCACCATTTTTTTTCCTCTGCCTCCTGGCCTGTTTCCTCACCTCCCCTCTGGAACACAAAGAGCTCCTCTCCATCTGATGCAATTACAGACACCACTTACACTTAAGAAGCCAAAGGCCAGGCTCTACAAAACCAGGATTGATCAGTGAGACAGACTCGAATGTGGTTAACTTTTTGCAGCTACATGTTCCTCTTTGTTTTGTGCACAACATTTTAGGTTGGTCTGTGTATAAAATAAACTCTGCCCTATACTTAAAGCCAGTCAAAAAGGTAATTATGTGTGTGAACAACTTTCCGCACCGGTGCTTACATTGTTTGCTTTAATCATAACCTGCAAAGCATGCGGAAACCTTTTGGCTAACCCTTTCCGCAGACAAATTCATCACTGCTGTTCTACTTTTCCAATGCATCAGGAAACAACGGCTAGAGACGTGTCACGTCCTGTGGCTGGACAGGGAAACAATCGCAAAGAACAATTTAAGGGAGGTGACTGGATGCGGCAGCTGTCCAATTAAGAGCACTTCTCCTCTGGGTTCTGAGTGTGCTGTCGAGGGTCTGGGGTGTGGGGAGGATGGTGACGGGGACGGGAAATGGAACAGGATGTAGTTGACAGAGCCATCACCCACAGGATGTTGGGAAATGTATGGCTAACAAAGGGTTAGCTCATGGTTAAATGTCTGAAACGTGATCAGGCAGAGGAAGTTAACCTAGCAGCAAGAGTTGAATAAAACTGGTCACGTACAGAGACTATCGGCATATTCAGATATTCTTTCATTCTGATATCCGACTTCCTCCACTACACACTTTTCTATCTCTGTTCATTTCTGAATGGATCATTCTTCTCCCTCCTCACATTTCACTGCAACTTCTTCCGTCTGCCGGCGTGTACATATCAACAATCTGGTACGTGCGAAAAGCCGGAGAGCTGTTGCCACAACTGTGAACAACTGAGCATTCACAGAAACACAAAAGCGTATAAAAACGCGCATTTCCATAAAGCAAAGGTTTCTGTTTTCAAGCGCCCTGCATCTCCTCGTCTTCTTCCTCTTGCATCTAAAAACATCCACAATTTGGGAAAGTGGCACTGACCAGAAGAGAAATAAGACAACGAACAATGAAAAGGAAAAGACCAAAAAGCAATGAAGTCGATGAGTAAGTAATGATGATCCAAAAACCTCGAGACCTTCAGAAAGGCTGAAAAGACCCACTACTGTTGAGAATGCATTTTAAACATGAGAGTACACATATACAAATTGTGCTTTGATGGCGTTGGTCTGAGTGTGCGTGAGACCAGACGTTTTCTCACACTCCTCAGCATTTGATGCCTAATTCACACTTATTCTCAGCATGGGAAAAAAAATTGACAAGGGCTTCAATTATGGATATAACCACACACAAACAGACACACACATGTATTTAACATAAATCAAGCTGCGCTGTCTTTCCATTCATTGGGCTTAAAAACGTGATCGTGCTGTATCCCATGATTGCTAAAGTTCAGTCAAACAAAGGGACCGACAAAGGAATGAACGGGTACAACAAAAAAATGAAGATGGTAAAGAAGTACAGATTTGTTTAATACTGGCCACTAGTTTTGAGAAAGCTGCTGTATCACGGGGCAGCTCTGTGCGCGCGTCTGGACAGCATCAGTGGGGGGGCTGCAGTAGAGGAAAGACAGCAACAGAGGGTTATCACTAAATGTCACCACCGCACAGTAGCAGGGTACACTGACCGCACATTCATCTCTCGGAGATTCAGCTCTACATGTGAGCCTAGGAAACACAATATGTAACAGCAACGACTGCATGTGTGATTGCTTCCGTGAATGAAGGAAACATTTTCTCTTACAATCATCAATGGGTCCTATAAGAAGGACACAAAATGCAGTTTCCAACTTGGATCTTATTCTCATAACTGCCCACTTTAAGCCAGGCTAATTTTGTACTTACACTGCAGAGATCTGAGAAAGCTGATTTCTGGAAAATTAGCAGTCTCCTAAGCACCCCCATAAAACATTACAGCCATGGAGGAGTCCCATAATTAGAGCCCACGGGACTGATTCCCGTGTTTACATTTCATTGGCCATAGAAACCAGCTTTTAAAATTGTTTATGAAAGCCAAAGTTTATATATCTGTGTGTGGCTCTACAAACCACACACAGCCTAAACTGACCCAAAAGACCAAGTTTTCAGGACTGTGTTTCAAAAATCCTAATTAAAGTAGCAGAAACTTTATTTATGTTGACCCACAGCTAGACATGTGTTAACAGGCAGAGGACAGGTAGCATTTGAACTGCGGGGTGGGTGGTGCAGGGTGGTACAGGGTCCGGGTATTGTGCTTCATTGGTTACTGAATAGAACAAAGCCATGTTTAAAGTTATCACTAACACCGGTGAAATGTGGGAATAAGCCCTTTAACGTCATCACTGGCAACTTAATTGCAACAGCTACCCATCAACTGTATCACAGACGGTCATTAAGGGAACGACAATCTCACCTCGCTTGATTAGTTTCTCATGGATGTTTTTTTTTTCTTTAGAATAACAAAAAATAAAAATCTAAGGACAGTGCATTGTTAGCTTAAGCTAAGCTGGGCTGGAGGTAAACAGCAATCTCTTTGTGTTTGGTGCCATCACAAAGCAATCATTTCCACAGATGAGATCACAGTCCGTTAGCCTAACTAAAGAAAAATGTTGCCATTAATACTCAGTGATTACAAATCAGCTTAGTGTAATGTCTTCACAATGTCGACACAGTGCAAAAGCAATGAAATGGGTATGACAGTGATGCTAATAACAGCATTTTAATGGCACCAACCATAAATTAACAGCTGTTTACTCTCATTATCAGTTATTTTGATAAGAAACTAAATTAATGAAGAGACAGGAAGAACAAATCCATTCCGGTTTTCCTGTACGAGAAGTGGCGAAAACACACACAAGTTAGGGAAAGGATGCAGCATTTGCACAAAGACCGGTTATTATATTCCCATCAAGGTGCTTCAACTTTGGAAATCTAACGCTGCATCTGCTACAAGCCCACACTCTGTTTTTGTCTGTACAAATGTGACCACTTTCCATTTACAGTGTCACAGTGACCCACAAGTAAAGAAACACAGTCAGAGAAAAGTAGTGCACTTGTGTGTGTGTGTGTGTGTGTGTGTGTGTGTGTGTGTGTGTGTGTGTGTGTGTGTGTGTGTGTGTGTGTGTGTGTGTGTGTGTGTGTGTGTCCATGTGACTTATGGTGTTACTACATTTCAAGCTGTCTGTGCTGTGCAATGGGTCGGTAGTAGATGTGAGCTCATACAATGGGCCTCTTTGTGAGATTGGGTGATGGGGGGAGAGATTAAGTAATATGTGAGCGAGGCTGAGCTTGGCAGCACTACAAGTAAAATCTGACATTGTAGCTCCACACAGTTCAAAATGCAGTAAGTTAATCTGTCAGTGCAAAAGGATTATTCTTTGCAAAATCTCTTTTCTTCAGGGGCATTTTTCATGCTGTAGATGTATTTATGAGATATTTATCACTAATTCTAGAACTCCACAATGTCTATGCACACATATTACATCAATGCTTAAACTGAGTGGGCAAAAAAGTCTCTCAAAGTATTGGGGTGCGACCTTTAATTGCCTAACCACACATGTGGCAAAACTTAGTCAACCAAAGCGCTCCGCCCAAACTCTGGAAGCAAGAGGAAAACTATTGGGGTTGAGTCCAAACCACAAACCACTGTGTCGCTTCAAGCCCCTGAAAAATATGAACCCCAACTTCTCAAAGTCTTCAGCTGAAACAAAGGGATGAGACGAAGAGAACTGCTTAGACCTCGTGCGTCACCTCCCTGCTCCTGAAATTGCTTCCCCTCCCATCCACTCCCTGAGCCCACAACCACATGAAAGACCTACTGGGTTGGGTTCCCATATGGTGAAGAGACAGGGGGGTGTGTGTGTGTGTTTAGACGGTTTAGCCAGTTAAGGGGGCTCCCTCCGACCTAATGCCCCCAGCCTTAAGAAGCCACTCAGACAGCTGTTTTCTTGAAGAGCCACACTCTCCCTTTCCAGCGCACACACACACCAACAATGCACACTCATATTAGACCAATTAGGACACCCAGTTATGCCATTAGTCCAGTTAACAATAAACTCCCTACCCGTTCCTCCCCGTCATCCTGCCCGTTTTCTGTCTGACCTCTCCGAATTCCCCTTCTCCCTCTTGTTTCCATCAATCTTGTTGAAAATGTTGAATTCCAAAATAGTTTGATGCCACAAGAAAAACAATAGGGGGGGGGGAGACGAGGCAGCTAAAATGCTGCTTAAAAATCCAAACAAACAAGGGGTTCATAGCTGTGGTGTTCAGTTATGAAGTGTAGCAAGGCTGCAACAATAGCAGTTTTATAAATAGTGTTAGAGTTCCAAAATGTTTCTAAAAAAAATACTTTCATCACTAGTTTCTTTTTTTGCATGTTTTCATGTATGCACTAAAATTTAAAGTTTCCCCATCTTTCAAACACCTCAAATCCTTCATATTAGCTCATTTTCTTCTTCTTTTTTTTTTAAATCTTCTTGCATTTTACCATCCTCTCACCTTCTCAACCCCTCCGTCCCTACCTTTCATTTCACCTCACTCCCCGTCATGTCTGCTTCTCTGTCTATTGAGCCACTGAGCTGCAATTGTTGCAGAATGGTCAGCATGCTGGGAGAGCGCAAGACTGGCCAATGATGCTTGTGTTTGTGTGTAACTTCACTGGTCTTGCCAGAGAGAATTAGCCTTGCCCCCCCCCCCATTCTTCATTGTATATAGGCCAGTCTGACTTGTCAGTCTCAATGGCCGTGAGATCGGTCCACAAAAAACCACTTTAAGAAAAGATGCACAAACAAGAGAGGAGGGGAGAGGAAGAGGGAGGATGATGAGTGGACAAGGAAGAGAGGGAGGAGGATATGTGCTAAATACCACAGCTTGACAGACTGGTTTGGAAGTTCAGTCAAAGGGAGTGGACAAAGACGAGGACATTACAGTGATATAACAATGTCATATAGTATGCACTGAGTCTGCACACACCCCACGATTACAGTAGGAATACAAGAATGTTTGAATATGTGATCAGGGTTTGTTTGTGAGTGTGATCGGGGCTAAACGCTTCTTCAATATGAAAAACAAAGCGAGAAATAAAGACAGAAACACTGGCGAGAGTAGCTATAATGACAAAATAGCAAATCGGTTGATGGGATGCTGAACAAAGACCAGACTTCTTCATGAATGATTGAGAAAAAATAAAAGAGAGAGAGAAAGACTGAGGGATTTCACTTTTTCTTCCAGCCCTAGGGGATCTGAAATTTCCATTGAGACCACTCATCACTGCCTCAGTCTTCCCACAACAAAGACCCTCAGTCTCATCTCCAGATGTCCAGAGGCTCAGGGGCTCAAAGCTCTGGTCCCCCAAGACCAACAGTCCTTACCGGCCCTATTAACCTGCCTCAACACCCCAACTTCATTCAGGACCTTTGGGACTCTAAACCCAAGTTTTTCCAAAAGGTTGGGGGTGGGGTGGAGGAGAGGCCCTGACAGTAAGAGAGGCAGCTAACAGGGTGAAATCAGCTCAGTTCCAGCAGAGAGTAGATGCACACTGTTGAGGTTGAGGGTACTTAACTGGAGAGAGGAGGGGTTTTCTTTTATGTGGTGCCGCCCTGCTAGCTACTGTGGGCCCCACTGAGGCTAACGGATCAAACGAAGAAGGAATGTTTGTGTGTGTGTGTGTGTGTGTGTGTGTGTGTGTGTGTGTGTTTAGAGTGCAATAGATAGAGAGATCTAAGGATCAGAGGAGGCAGACGGGCAGACTGTGGGTGCTTTTCATTATGCTAACTTATTCTTCTTTGGGTCCTCTCTCTCCACCTGTGACCTGGAAATCATTCCCCTTCTCCCATCATACAGGATTTTCCAGTCGCTCAAATACAGCACATGGAAATCACCTCTATGTTACAAGTAAATGAGGCTGCTTAAAACTTAAGGAGTTCTCATTTGGCAGTTTTGGCCAAAAACACAATGCAATCTGCACGGAACAATATGTGATCAAGTTAAGGAAAACAAGTCAGGGGTAGGACTGAAATTACATGAAAACACTGCACATACAGTGCAACCTGAAACATATGTACCCAAAACAAGCAAAACCGCTCTGAGATAGGAACCAGATGCTTCTCAATCAGCGATGAATTTAACACAGGTGAAACTGCCCTACAGTGGCTTCAGCCCATATAATACCACTGACAGGTGCACAATAATAGTTACCTGATACACCGGTACCAGTGCAGCTGGAACCAAGGCCTCCAGACTCTTTCAGTATGATGGCACATGTAACTCTACAGGCTTCAGCATGAAAACAGGCCCGAGAGGCAACATATCAGATGTCTGTTTTTCCATACTCTACTTTCATTCATGTAAAAAAAAAAAAGAAAACTGGGATATTGGAATAACAATATTCATTTCATTTGTGTTATTTTTTTATCCTTGGTTTTAGCCAAGAGGCAACATCTGGAGCTGTAAAATGATGCCAATTGAAAAGTACCAAAAACTGCACTTCCTCTAATGGCCACTTGAGGCTGGATAAAAAAAGTGAGTCAATTCCCACTGAGTCCATGTTAAAAATCCCCAAATGTACTGCATTAAAAAGCACATTTATCACCAGGTATACAAACGGCTTCCTCCTTTGTAATAACTAAGGAGGGCAAATTTTTTAATAGTTCATGCATCTTGATACAGGAGTTTGCAGAGTGGGAGCTTTGATTGACTTATGGATGTGAATGCTTTAGCCTATCAGAATGAGTTAACATAAGTGCATGGATATCAGCTGAGCAGATAAAATGGTATTAAGCCATAACATCTGCTGGCACTTTACTTATTTACTTTACTATATGGTCCTGTTTGGGTGGGTTTTAACCCCTGTGTTAAATAACCCACCAGTCTCTCCTGCACTTTTCACTGTGCCCCCGTCCACGCAAACACAGTGGAGTTTTTCCACTGACAAAAGCACCCGACATGGGGGGGGGATACATGAGACCAGAAATAAATGAGTGTCTCTACAAGAGCACAATCACACAAAAACTTACTGAAAATCAATCCAACAGACACAAATAGTTCTCTCATTTGATGACGACGGATCAGTGTAGCCACTCCACACACACACACACACACATACACACACACAATCGAAGTCGAAAGAACTTGTGTGTGCTGTCCCATTCATGCCGCATGTCTGTGTTACAAGTGCCACTTATAGTTAGAGATTCGACATGAAAACTGAGTAAGGCAGATTCAGTTTATCGTGAACCTCGTAATCATATAAATGCAGTAGTGTTTATATCCTTCCATATTCTCTTCTACTTTGCTGTTATTTCAGCTGCTCGTCTATCTGGCATACCTTTTTTGAGCCATATCTGACAATCTGAGCAATTTTTATCCAACTATGACACACAAATGGTGTGAAGTGACACAGTATAACCCCCCCCAAAAAAGTATTTGTCTGAATATTCTGCTGCTTCATTTTCTTTCTGGTAGTTTCCATCATCATCATCATCATCATCACCATCATCATCAACATCTGCAAAGCTTTTGACTTCTTGGTGACTTGTAATTGAGACCAGGGAACACACCAAATCAAACAGCTATGATGGTGACAGCTTGTCTCACTGAAGCACGCACACACACACACACAAACACACACTCCTTTCATACACGGAGACAGAAGGTCAAAAACACACAGCTGAGTCAATATACCTGGACATTAGCTGGCAGTAGCCTCGAAAACTAAAAGGTTTGACCATTCAAATCCAAGAGGCCTTCACTTCATCTGCAACAGCTGTTTGAGCCGGGCGCATTTGGTTCAGGAGAGGCACAACTGAGTAAGCATCTTATCAGGCAGCAAAAAAAAGGTTTATATTTATTATCAGAGAAAACAACAACAACAACAACAACAGTAGCAGCCGAATGACAATGTAGATGTAATGCATGAGGAAAAACTGACTCATATAACTTCACAAGAACTGAAGTATTAAAGAACAAACTCAAATATCAACATTTAAACATAATTAAAAGGAACATGTAATTATTGTTATTAATAATTCCACATCACCAATTATCTTTCCACACCTGTCTTTTTCTAGAGCGCACACACACACACAGCTCATTTCCTCGTCTTTTCAGCTTCACGTGCAGCCTCCATTACTGGGCAGTAACAGGAATGGGCGTGCAGACTCCAGCAGGGCTTAAGGAGATTAACCATTCTGTAGCCGTATGAAATAATATTCCTCATAATCCCCAGTACTGACTCCAAAAATCCCTTCTCACTGTGTGGCAAGGGAGGGCCTCGATTAATGTGCTCTCTTGTTCTTTTGAACATATACGCACACACACACGCGCACGCAAAAGTACACGCATCTGGACAAAACTTTTAGAAGTGTGTGTGTGTGTGTGTGTGTGAGTGAATACTCACATTATTCAACATTTTTTTGTTGTTAACTAATAACAAGGGCACGTTAATCCAAAAATGCTGATACATTCCCTTGCTCTCTCTATGTCAGTAATACGACAATCCTGCAACACATTAAGTTGGACTACTGAAGCAAGCTGCATCCTTTTCTCCATCCACTTTCACTTAACAGAAGTTCTGCTGCTGTGTGCGCTGCTAAGATTGTATGCAAATGTGCGCGTTGGTTAATCGCAATTAGAGCCTTGTTTTGTCCTCGAGCAGTTTATCTACAAACTTGTGAATGTGTGATCTAGTCAAACATCAGTATTAAGAGAAATAAGAATAAATACATCATATCGTAATCAACCATTATTAACATCAATTAAGACGGCTGTCTTTCTGAGGAACAACAGAGAATCAGTCTGTCCATGGACAGTCACTCTGCATGTCTACCAGTAGTTTTTCTTCCTCCCTTTATGAGTTATGATGCACATACCATGCATTGAAAAGCATAACTGTGAGCCCACACGACCACTTCAAGTTCAGTGGCTTATTGCTAACATGTGTTTATCCAAGTTATTATTCTGTTTTGAGTGTTGATAGATGTGTGGCCATGTTGCAACCAGTCTTTGAACCTCATTTTCCCCCTTAGGTGAGGTTCAGGTTCAACAGACAACATTACAACAACAAACAAAATTCCAGTTGCTGTGTGTTAGGCCACAGTTACACAGGCCTAGACGCCAATCAGCCACCCCTGGAAACCAGCGATTGCGAGGGGAAAAGTGTATTCCCTGATCGGCTGGCAACTGGTTGCTGGAGGTTGCTGGTAGTCACTATGAAACTGGTTGCTAAAGCCCAAGTCATACAGACCCCCACCACCACCACCACCACTGGTTGCTAGGGAAATTATATATTCCCTGACTGGTTGGCGAGTGGTGTATTCCACATCTGGCAGGTAAAACTGGTTGCAAAGAGGTAGACAGAGCTGCAAAGAAAACTTCCCTGGAATTGTAACACCAGTTTTTCCTTGCTCTTCTGACTTTACTACTGAAACACGTTCAACTGGGGAGTGATGACAGTGCCAGCTCCCATGTCCAACTTCCAACTTCCAAGGAAACAAACAAAACAACTTTATTTTTAACCTGCACTGTCATATTATCTCAGCAGTGACTCATAAATAACTACAGATAAATATTGGGGGAATCTGCTTGTTTCAAGTGCCTGAAAGAAAAAAAATATCAGATTTTTAAAATCACCAAATGTTGGTACGGGTTTGAAAAATCCTATATTGGTCAAACAAAATCTGAAACAGGTGAACAAAAAAAAAAAAAAAGGAAAAATGAGAGAACTAACAGAGTGGAGGGACAGAAACTGAATTTGGTTGTTGCAAGCGGCATACACATTGGCCCAGAACCTGCTATTCTGGGTCAAACATATGCAAAAATCTCACAACAATCAGCTCACAGATATCACTGGCTGTGTAAGTAGCAGCCTTTGTAAAACAGAAAGTGTACTGTAAATGCATTAATTTATATAAATGCATCTCTCTAGTCTTACACTCATACAGGACTTTATTTGGTACCATTCAAACTTCTGTCTACTGCACCTCCATGGCTAACATGGATGTCTGTGGACTGCGGAAAAAGCCAGAGCACCCAGAGGGGGAACATGCAAACTCCACACAGAATGGGTTCGAATCTGTAACCTTCTTGTTTTGAGGTGACAGTGCTAAACACTCCATCACCATGCCGCCCAAATACTGACGGATGGAAGCTCGAAGGCAGCACATATAAGTTTAAGTGACGGCACGCACGCATACGCACAATGAGGTCTCTGTGAATGCGGCAGACGGCTAAAGCTCCTACAGAGGAAGATTCAGTAGTCAGTGGGGATTCCTTCATGGAGTATGTCATATTTCACAGTGGCAGACACTTTCTCACACATGTGAACGCCCCACAGCGTGAGACAGTGATGAACGATGAGCCGAGAAACTGCTTCGGACAACTTAAGGAAAGACAAAAGCCTCACATCGTGGCCCATTTGGAGTAATTAATAGCAAAAAAAAAAAAAAAGAAAAGCAAAGTAATAGCAAAGTAAAGTAATCAACTAAAAATCCTCAGTATGTGTCTTCACACCTGTTGCACTCAGGAATTTTTCTTCCAACTATATTTGAAAGTGGTCGGCTGTTTTCTGAGATGGCTTCTAAACCAAGCGGCTAACTGAGATGCAGAGAGGGAATGGAAAGGCTCCGACGCTTCAGCCTCCCTCCTTCTGACATCGCGTACTCAGCAGCCGTGCATCTGTTCCTACAACTGTGATGTTATCATGTTGACAAAATCTGTCCAGACATGCAGTGTAAACACCTGTCAAAGTACTCAATTCCACATTTGTGGCAATTTCCAATATAGTAGGTGACTCCGGGAACAAATTTTACTGTCACGCTGCTGCAGCTGGTAACAATACAGATGACCAAAACAGGGTGCGAGAGCAGTCTCGCTTTAAGTCGCATACATCTTAGTGACTGGTCAGACAGAAAGATAAACAGGTCTGATGAATTTGTGGGTTGTTGAAAATGAGCCAGTAAAATTTGTCAGGAGAAACGTCTACTTATGGTACTGAGTCAAAAACCTGTTCAAACAAACAAAGGCAAAGACAAGATTTTTATGATCTCAACATTTAGCAGACATATTTTACACATAAAATCCAGTCGGTATCCACCAGTCTGCACAAATATGTTTTCATTTTTTCTATTTACTACAACTTCTCTTTAAGGTCGAGGTTAAAGAGTTTAAAGACTAAAAAAAGATCTCCAAAGTGCTCAGCAGACTGGAGGCTGCCTTCACATATTCTACTAAACTCTGCAGTTCAGCAAGCCTCTCCGCTTTATTATGTTCTGTTACTAATATAGGTCTAATGGAAACAGTGACGAGTGAGGTGGCACAGACCATTGTTGACCATACAATTGCCAGACAAAAATGCAACAACCAAAGCATCATAATGTAATCACTAATGGGAGTCATAAAGTAGGTGAAGGGGTATATATATATATATATATATATATATATATATATATATATATATATATATATATATTGTATGAAATAACCTAGGTGAACATGATAGCAGTGGACCCTCTGACCACTGGCAGGAAAGGATTGCGTTGCAGTTCTGACAAAAATAAATGAGAAATCAAAAATAAATGAGAAATAAATCTTTTTGGGAAAAGCATGCACTCATTTCCCATTCTAATGATCTTTCTAGATTCCCAGTAGCAACAGTAAATACAACAAACCACAAAGCTTTCACAACACCTTCCCGCAGACCGACATCATTTCAAACCAACACTGCTGACGATGAATGCATGTCTGGAACTCTTCCATCATAGAACTGGGGAAACCTAACTAATAATTTTTTATTTCTAATACCTTTTTTAGACCTTCAATTGATCGTTCTAGTGCCGGACTATCAATATCACAAGCAACGGGTTCAATAAGCACTGTCGGTTGCACAATGCGCATGTCGTAATTAGCAAATCCTAAGATTTGTTTCATCAAGTATTAAAAATTACATCTGCTAGTCTAAGAAAGGAAAAAAAAAACAGAAAAAAAAAACCTTGATGAGCCTCTTGTCCCTCAGCTTGTTTACTCAGCTGAGGAAATTCAAGCTGTCGAATGTCACCAGTGTTTACGAGACTAAAAATATGCCTGAAAAGAGCCAGCCGGCAGCTGTTTCTGAAGAATTATCTGCCGGTCCATATATAGCTTCACCCCAGCCTCTGCCGTCACATGTTTTAAAATGCAAATATTCAGATTCATCTGTTGCATTTAATCCTTTATCCAAAAGATTCATGAGAAGTCCCGGCTTCATGCGATCTATATTCTGCAGACAGTGTTATTTTCTGACAAGTGACCCATTACATTTCACTTCTTTTAATGCTACACACTCCATACCACTAACAGAGTTTGAGTGCACGGCTGTGTGCTTCTGTCTGTGTGTTCCTGTGTGCGCTTTGGTTAAGTGGCACAAGTGACAGATGTGGCAGAAAATCCTTGTTTATTTTTCCTCAGGCAGCCATTCAGTCAGTGTGTGTGTACAGTGTGTTTCCAGGTCCTTGAGCGCAGTTTGGTACAGATACAAGGTAACAATAGCCTTTATATTCCTGTTAGATGAGCTCCCACCTGCTGCAGTATGTCATTATGTACCGTATGGAATGGATATGCCTCCCTGTCGGCCCATCTTCCTCTTGTACACATCACTGACAAACTATAATCTAATACATGATCAAATGCATCCTTTCTTTTACTCCTAATGGAGGGTCATGCAGCTTTACCTGACACTCTTTTTGATTCTGTAACTGTATAAAATAAACATGAAAAGCTGCAGCAGGTTTGCCAGGTTTGCACACTTGTTGCCCTGTCAGATACCAGCATGGCATGCCCTGTTATGAATCAGTTTATACCAACTGCAAACAAGTTTTTCTCCACATGATGCTTTATGTGACATGTAATAACACATGCAGGATACAGGCAATAGCAGCGTACTGTGTGTTCAGTGGAGCTGCCACAAAAATTATAATTAAATGTACCAGTCAAGAGAAAAAAAGATGACATTTAAAGATGCAAATGCTAGACTTTTGGTAGTAACTTCACTCACGATACTCCCATATCTACAATCGGCTGCACCGCAGCAACCCTGCTGAGCCCTTCCCTGTACGCCAGACAACAACATGTAAAACAACATTCCTGCAGTTCTTTTTACTCACTGTGATGGCTCTAGCCAGATATATGTAGCCACATATATACACACATTCTTCCGGACATTCATAAATCTTAATTTGAAAACTCGGGCTACACTGTTAGCAGATAATATGAAGATCAGCCAATGCAGCGAGTGGGTCGTGAGGTTGTAAGGCACGTAATTACAATGTACTAATTAAGTGAAAACTGCTGTTTAAACTAAAATTGCAACAATAAAAAAAAAATTAAAAATCAAGACACATTTTAATAGAAATGCATGATTTAAAAAAAATTTAGAGGAAAAGCAAAGATAGGAAGAGCGACAAGAGGGATGTATGGAGCGTGACAAAAACGGATTATAAAAGAGACAGAAGAGAGCGCGAGCAGTGTCCTTGTCTTTGTTGTGGTCGGCATGGCAGTAGATGGGTTGCCATCAAAGTGTAGAGGATGGACAGAGATGAGAGAGGAAAGGTCTGGAAACCATATGAAACAACAGGAAAGGAGAGAGAGCGAGAGAGCGAGAGAGTGAGAGAGGAAGTGACTTTAAAACAGAGGAAGGGAAAGCAGAAAAAAGGAGAGTGACTGACAATAAAATATGCTGAAACGTAATTTCACACTGTGAGCTCAGACTCACGCAGAGGCTGGGAAAATGTTTTGCAATATTTAACCTAAAAGGTATATTTGTACATCTTTAGTTTCTGTGGATAAACGTCGAGGAGCAGAGCCAAGCACACAATCTCACTTGGGATCTGCTGACAGCTTAGCTTTTGTTTGTCTCTGTGTAGGAAATACATTTGGAAATGAACATCAGGCCATTTGGGATACTTTTCCTCTGAAAACAATAGCTGTGCAAAAACTCGGCCATGACCTCGACTCGAATTCTCCAACAGCGGTCCAAATGTAATGCATCTGTGTAAAGCGCTTTAAGTGTACAAATATAACATCAATACAAACAGGGAAGGGGGAAAAAAAAACAAACAACAAAAACAAGTGAGATTCAGGAACCCCTGGGGATGTCCCATTACATCCTGTCTGAGGTCACGACAGTGGGGATTAAATCTTGCTCATCTCCCTGCTGGCTGGTTAAACCCTGGATTACCCCACAGCATCCTCAACTGCTGACTTACCAACCTGTAAGTCCTGTGTGTGGGTTCTCTGACTGTGGACTCATGCACACGTTTGTGTGTCGACAGCAATAATGAAATCCCAACAGTTGGAAGGCACTGATTTACCAAATAAAGTTGACCGCCATCAGTTTAAAGGCAAATAAGATAATATTTACAAATCACAGTGGCCAATCTTGTTCTGTTGTGTCCTATTAAAATACGCAGTGCTTATACACTGAACAGCCACTTTATTAGCCCCCCCCCCTTCCTTTGCCTTCAGAACTGCCTTAATTGTTTAAGGCGTAGATTTGACAAGATGCTGGAAACATTCCTCAGAGATTTTTGGTCCATACTGGCATGATGACATCACACAGTTGCTGCAGATTCTTTCCACTCCACCACATCCCAAACACACTCTGCTGGACTGAGATCTGGTGACTATGGAGATCATTCGTGCACGGTGAACTCAGTGTCATGTTCACAAACCGGTCTGAGATTATTTGAGCTTTGTGGCATGACACGCTATCCTCTTGGAAACAGGAGATTGATCAGAAGAAGATCAGAAGAACACTGATGGCAACAGTCTACCTGGCATTTAAATTATGCTCAATTGATGCCAAGAGGCCCAAAGTGAGCCAAGAAAATATCCCCCACACCATTACCCCACCACCACCAGCCTGAACCACTGACACAAGGCAGGATGAAGCCGCACTTTCATGATCACTAAATTCTGACCCTACCATCTGAATGTTGCAGCGGAAATCGATTTTAGCTGACAGGAATGGCATCTGGTGTGGTCTTCTGCTGCTGTAGCCCATCTGCTCCTAGGTTCAATGTGTTGTGCGTTCAGAAATGCTCTTCTTGGTTGTAACAAGTTGTTATTTGAATCACCGCTGCCTTCCCATCAGCCAGAGAACTGCTGCTCACTGGATATTATCCGTAAACCCTGGAGATGGCGCTGTAGAAAATGCCAGTAGATCAGCAGGTTTGAAACACTCAGCCCACCCTGACTAACACCAGCAACCATGCCATCTTTCTTCCCCATTCTGATACTTGGCTTGAACTTCAGCAGGTCATCTTGACCATGCCCAAATGCCTAAATGCACTTAGTTACTGCCATGTGACTGGCAGTTGTGTTGTGTTGACAAGTAGTTGAAAAGGTGCACCTATTTATGCTTATATGCTTATTTATGCTTATTCAGAGACAGCGTGATAAAGGGCTTACAGTTTTCCTGGCACAAAACATGTGCCCATTTTATTGGCATGTTTGATTTTTTACTGTTTTTTTGAGACAGTGATTGCCAAATCAACATTATCTTATTATGCTGCAAAGAGAATAAATAAATCCCACCCACAAAAAAAAAAAAAAAGCACCAGCATCAGTGATTTCAAAGATAGCCATGTCTATGCCATTCACCACCAATTCAAAGATGTTTTTAGTGTTTCATAAATCAACCAAGATTTCATTAGTTGCCATTCCAACACTGCTATTTTTATTACTTTATATGAGTAAGTGCTCCCATGACATATGGTATGCTCAGAAAATAATTAGATTTAGTCCAACTACAGTTCAGCCACACAAGTGAGAGAAGAAGCAGCCACGGACCAACCAGATTACCACAAAAAGTGAAAAACAGCTTATGTCCATCATCTTCTACTGTTATAAAAATAAATAAATAAGTGATAAAATACACTACTGTATACTGCAAGGGTGCTCTTGTTAACACTGCTGCTCAAATCAGGGCTCACACACAGTCGGGACATCGCTTCCATACACACAAAACTAAATTTAGCCACTTTCTTATTGACTTGACTGTCTCACATCATCAACAGCAAATCCGTCTCTGACAGATTAAGCTTTAAGAAACTGCAAGACAGCACCGAGTGGAATCTGGCGCTGGGACATCGTAAATGATCAACAAGCATTTTGTCTTTACGCTGTATCTGATCTATCCTTTATCCTTGGTGTGCACTGTCAACGTATGGAAAGCACCGTATAAAGATTTAAAATGTGTCACATTTGACCTCTGAGCTCACATTTCACATCTGCCTTTCCTTCACGTTGACCCCAAAGTGCATTATATCATTAAATAAGTATTGCCAATTATATACATTATCTATTATATCTACTACATAATGTTTATGTAATCAAAGTATGCTCCCTTTATCTGATTTTTACTGCAGTACAAACTTCTTAAAGTACATTTTTTTAAAAAACATAGAAAACAAAATGAATATATACAAAATACAATACTGTTCTCTTAAAATAAATACTGCCCAGAGAGGCTAGGGTGTTTCGGACACAGGTTACACACTGCTATTGGTATGCTACAGCAACCAAACTGTATAGAATAAATAGGAAATCTTGCTTGATATCAAGCAGCTTACGTATAACCATAGGAAAAAAAATCAAGGCACTCTGTCTTCATGAAAAGTGATGTCTGAAGTTTTTTCTTCAAGCAGAGTCGAATGAGTGCTTGGAGAAGGACTGGTACTCATGTACTACTTTTCCCCCTAACTGAGCATTCAGTGCTCTTTTCAGATTACAAGGCGCCTTCATCCATTTATGCACACTCACATATTCATGTCCACTCCTATTTAGAGCCAATAAAAACGTTATTTTTTTTTAAATTCATTTCTCAAGAAATTCCCTCCAGCAGTTTCTTTTAATTTTATGCAAGCATGATATAATGAATGCTGCGATACAAATCTTAACGACCCCTGACCCCTGCTCTGTGCTCGGGACAGGGCTGTATCTAAATCCTTTGCGGTCTGCTCGGAGCCGTGAGAGAGGGCTGGCTGGAGATACAAACACACAAGCTCATACACACAATTCAAGTCAGACGCAGTTCACTGGCAATACTCCTCCACTTCCACGGCCCTTTCCCACTCATTTTCCTCTATTTTCTCTCACTTTTTCTTCATTTCTATGACCCACATCTTTTGTTCCCCATGGGAGAAGGTCGACCTCTAGAACCAGGCCGGGCTCCCGGCGCTGGAACGAGCGCTGTGGGAACCGATTTGTGGATTCTGGCTGCGTAATGACTGATCTCTATCGATGAATGAAGGGGACCACAGTGGGCCAGAGTGAATAGTGACTAGCGAGAATTGAGTCAGGATAAACAAGGGTGTGTATGTGTGCGCCTTTGTGTGGCAAACAGGAAAAGAAGGGTTTTTAAAAAAAAAAAAGCCACAAACACCAGTTAGTTTACCCAGGCATGACTAATTTGTTGTTCTCTGGCTTTTGATATGGATGCTACTTTGATCTCAGTCCAGCAGTTTTACTGATATTATCTGCAGTCAAGCTCTGAGGATAAGCTCCCACACACACAAAACAAACCACTTCAACACAGCATCACACCCTAAACATGATAGCACACACAGCTACTCATGAAAGAGCATCAGGCCAAGACTATGCCTATAAATATCTGAGGGATAGGAGGAGGAATGCTCAGGCACTTAACATGTATGTATGTGTGTGTGTGTGTGTGTGTGTGTATGGGAGACAAGATGGACTGTAGACATTAGCAGGTCAGCTGGAAACATGCCGTTTTTATCTCTGTGTGTGTGTGTGTGTGTGTCTGCTAGTGGGCATCAAGTTAACTGACAAAGGAGGCCCCAAGTCTCTCCTAACTCCAATTAACCTTCACTAGTTTGACCTACTTCCATCATTAAAATAGCATAGTCCCAAATCAAGCCAGAGTTATATTTGGCAGCGAAGAATAAGTGTTTAATGTATAGTTAAAGGCACACTTCAAGCAAAAGTCAAGGTTGTGACATCGGTCTCCATCTACTCAGTGCCCAGAGGTGCGCAGACCTTTGGGAAAGCAGAGTTTCCCTGTAGCTGAGCCTGGCCGGGCCAGTAGAAATCCAAGCTAACCAAACTAGACTTTGTTTAAACTCTTGACTCTGAGTGTCAGGTGTTCCCCGCTGAGGCTCGAGAGAATGACCTGTGACCTTTGCCCTGGGGCCCCGCTACTTCAGCACAAATGGATTAACAGTGGAATAAAGCAGACAAAATACACACAAGGAGGAAATCCCATTTTCCTATCTTGTCTTTGTTCAAACTGCCACTGATTACACTGAGTGTAGAGGCAGGCACACACACATACACACACACACATATATACACACTTACTACGCCCTTCTCTCAATGTCAGTCTTCCAGCATGCAGGAGCCCCTCTTGTTGCCCCTCACTGGTAACATGATCTGGCTCTGAGCTGAGGTTAGGGTAGGAACCCAGAGCCGGAGGAGTAGAAGACAACAGGGTGACCAGCCACAGATATTTACAAGCAAGCTGGGAAATTTATGTAGCACAGTGAATTCCTCAGGATTGGGTAGTTAATACTACCCTACAGGCAACAGGCTATAACATCTCATCAAGGATTTGAGGTAAAAACCAAAGCTAAACACTGTCCTTTAAACACTGCTTACCACTTTGTAAACCAGTGAGTAGCAGCATGCCGCTACAGCCGTAAAATACTGCAACATGTCGATGAACGCTTTGTTTCACGCAGTCGTACGCATTACGCCGTCACTTTTATTCAAATGCCTAATTCACAACAACTCCACCAGGTGTTCTGTCATATTCAAATCCAGCACTCTTGTTTTTGATGGATTGATGCTGGAGGGCACTTCAAAATGCAGGTGTTTCCATGTGTGGAAAAAGTCGGTGTCAAGCTTCAGTGTCTGTGTTGCAATAGATATAAATTCAGGGCTTCCGCAAACCCTGCGCCGGCCTTGAGGGTGTGTGCGCGTGTGTGAACTGCCGATGACAAACACACCGCATTCCTGTCTACTCTCTCACACCTTGCTTCCAGTTACATGAAACAAACCCTTGAAAAAGATGCCGGTGCCGCCTAAAACTTCAGCAGGTACAGATACACACAGGAACTGGCTGCTGTCATGCAGTGGGACACACACGCGCGCGCGCACACACACGCACACTTGATGGAGTTTGGGTCCGTGCTTACATGTGGGCTCACTCTGTTGCTCATCAAGCATCACAATTCACCTCTGTCTGGGATCTGTCTGCCTGCTCAGCTTATCATTTCTCCACAGCCAGTTTTGAACCTGTGTGTGTGTGTGTGTGTGTGTGTGTGTGTGTGTGTCAAAGGGTGAGTCATATTTAGACACAAGACAGGATGGACAGACCCAGATCAGATGGAGGAGGAAGGACAGTGAAAAGGAAACAAAAGTGAGTGAGTCAGAGCTGAAATCCTCCTCTTTCACTTGGGTTTAGTGGAATTTGCGCTCGTCTTATGAACACTACTTTGCAACCCATTTCGGAAGCAAATCAGATAAGAAAAGGAGCCACACAGGAACTCAATAGGAAACATGATCCCTTAACTGCTAGGTTTACACACGTTACCGCATAACAATGTCTTAAATAGGTATCAAGAGGTAGATATGTATTCACTCAGAGGCTCTGCTTCAGGTCTGCAGCACAGCAGGTAAAATGACAGGCCTGTCTGCCGGTCTTGCTTGCACAGTCACCAGAACATGAGTCAGACTGAGTTAATATTTAACCCACTACAGGAGGCAGCTCTATAATAGCAGGCTAAACCCATCACAAAACCTCAGAAGTAAAGACATTGATTTTCCATTTGTCTTTGCATTGGCCAACTTTATGTACGTTAAGGAGAAATGAGAATTTGGGGGGGGGGCTCTTGGGATTTCAATATCCTTTGAAGACCTGAACACAGATGGTCAGTATGTTGAGAGGATATCTATCATTTCTGACAAGACACAATGCCCCTATTAACACAAGTCCCAATCAGGCGAATAAAGCCATGTGGGCAGGAGTCAGTGGTCACTCCTCCGTGATGCTTTTAAACTGACAAATCACAGCAGTCACCTTGGACCTCTCTACACTTTACAATAGGTTATTGTAAAAGGACAGCAACAAACTGGAGGATAGGCCCACCTACCTCATACAGACATATTTAAACTCCCAAGTCTATGATGAAATCCTGCTGTTTGAAATCATATCTATCTCCACTCACTCTGTGTGCTAACAGTGGTATATTAGACAAACAAATATGAATGCATTACATTGCATTGCATTTGTGCATGTCTTGGGGTCTCAATTGGTGATCTATATTGACTTGTCTGCATTGACAAGAAAACTAAAGTTAGAGGAGCTGTCAGATGAGTGACAAAAACAAGCGGCCAACCCTGCAAACTTACGGATTTTGATTTTCTTGGGATCAAACTTGCGGACTTCATCCTGCAGGATCTGCAGCCGCTCCTCAATCCTGCAGGATCTCCTGAACACCATCCCTGCCTCCATCTCAATGCCCAGGAAGATGTCGCTGGCACGCCGAGAAAGGTCGGAAAGTTGATGTATTACGTTGGAGAGCGTGTGACAGCTAACCTCATCCAGTGATGAGAATAAAACAGGCTTTCGCAGTTTGCGTTTGCCGGCTTCTTCCCTCGGTTTCCAGCCATCCTTCGCCGATAACCTACTCACACGGCGGGGCTCGATAGTCCTCTGATGAAAGGGCATATTTATTTCATACCAATAACTCCAGCGGGACCGAAAACTGTTCACGCCAGACAAAGAAAGAAATTACAAAGCTTTAAAACAAACCCGACACGAGTTCCCTTCCCGGGGTTGCAGAATAATCACTGAATCCCGCCATATTTCTGTTTTTCAAAGCATGGGACTTTGTGTCGCTGTACACCGGAGACGTTGCCTCCTAAAGTCTATTCAAATTCAACCAGACACAGTGCAGGGTGGAGAGAAAAAAAATCACAAGGAAAAGTAGGAAAAGTACAAATAAAAACCCGGAAAACTCTACAACCACCTGTAGCAAGTGGAGCCGGAGCCAGAAAGCGGCGCAGAGGAGAGTTTACCTGCCTCCCTCCGGAAGGAGCGGCCTCTCACAAAACCAGGACCGGATTTCTCCAAAAACCGAACCGACGAAGGAAATGAGCAGGAAACCTGGAAGCTAGAAAGAAAGATCCTCTGCGGATCCCGAGGGAAATTTGGGTTAGCAGGCAGCTATCTGGAAATTATGGAAGCTTGCTTCCGCCACTGTTTTTTTCCCTTCCACGACTGACTAGCCCTTTGATTTCTTTAATTTTATTTAAGGATTTTATTACATTTTTATATTGAATGCTGCTTAAGGTGATAAGGAATGTAAACTAAAAGGTGAAAAAACAGAAACAATATTGTGTACTTAATTTACCTGCTTTAGTTTAATTTCTTATCAATTCGGTCAATTTTATCAGAACAAACTTGAATTTGAACTAAAGTGAAGCTAATTTTTTTTTTTTAAGTTAAAACTATGCTAAAATTAAACTTCTTGTTTCCAGAACTTGCTGACATTTAACCCCATTTTAAGAATTAAATTTATTTTTACATATTTTATTTTTAAAGGGATATTTTTTCCCAAAATTTTATTACAGTGCAAATGCTGGTTGTTTTCTCATACCCTTCAAAACAACCTCTTGACACCACATCCTCTGAACACTTGTCTGTAATTTATGACCTCCGCGAGTGCGCATGGCATGTTTGTCCAGGTCTGTCCACCATCTGACGCTCCCATTGCTGCTCTTTAAATTCCACCCAGCTCACTTTGAAAATTTACAGGCCACAAGTTCAGTGGGTGAATCCCGTCTCTGCTCTGTAGCCCTTAATGCGCCCCCTGGTGTCTTTTAGTGAATACAGCAACTTCAAATCTGCCTGCAAATGTTCCCGTCGCCGTTTTATTACTCAACATGTACTATGTGGCAACAGTTTAAAAAGTTGCTCAATATTTGCACATAAAAGGCTGATTTATGCCCCTCTGCTCTGAATATTGTGACACCCCCATATACACAGAAAACTGAAGGCAAAGTTCTGTTAGGCGTGAGCAATATCTGCACTTGTCCTCCCCTCAGCACAAAATGTGTGTGACAGGAAAGCAGCGCGGGGATGACACATTTACTGCTGGTGGGAAAAGGGACAAGCCTGACAGTGGTGTGCTGTTCCAAGGCCGTTTTTGGTCCATGCATCCTTTGTTTGGCAATCTTCTGGCCACTCATCAGCTGGAAGTCAAAATGACCAATGCGCTCGTGTGGCTGCAAAGAAAGCACAGGCCTAATCGATAACAGTGGGAGCTGGCCTTGGTGTTAAATGCTTTTCATCCACCTGTCCTTCTCCTGATTTAACAAACCAGAGCGAGCAATAATCAAACTGTTATGGAGATGAAGATACTTTAATCAAGATTAAATATATGCCCAAAAGAACTTGCAACTCATAAGAGATCCAAACATTAAAACAATACAAAAAAAAAAGATGAACTTTTATGTTAACGGAGTCTCATACTTCCTACAAGTTTTGGACTTTCATTCGGGGTAAAATGCACGTCTCGTACACCTCATATTACAGTGCATTGATTTGCAAACCCACAGCCTTCTTCCACATTTGACAACCCATACATAATCATTTAGAATTATTTACATACAAGGCTTAAACAAGTCAACCCAAACCATCTGATGAGCAATAAACTTCACATTTGAGGTTATGGAGACGTTCTTGAAGTTTAGGGCTCGTGTAAGCCACAAGTAGTGACATTTTGTTACTGAATGGATTGGATATGGGAGGAATTAAATAACGCGACAAAATGACGCTCAGCAAACAGCGGAGGGAAAACTGGCTTGCGAGATACTCCGCCTTCGCCTTTAAAGTTTCTTTGCATACACACACACGCGCGCACGTGCAAAAATAAAGCGCGATGAAGTGAAACCGAACGTCCTCGACACCACGTTCAACAATCTTTCAGATTCAGGCAGTACAGTTCATACAGCGCCGCTCACAGTGCACCCAGATGTTTGGTATACATGTGTTATATGTAGCTGAAGAACAGAATGACTAAATGACAGCAACAACACTTAAAAAACAAAAAAAAAGAAAATGATGTTAGTAACCAACCATGTCACGCAGGACACAATTATAATCACCTCTTTATTTACAATGCTTGAGATGACAATTCAAAGAGGAAAAAAAAGAAATGCTTAAAAAAAAACAAAAAAAAAAAACACAGCATTTTGCGTTACGGATTTTCTACACAGATGTAACAGTGTGTCAGGACCTCCAAAACATGGGTGGTTAGTTGATTTTTTTTTTTTTTTTTTAATTATCACTTGTGTCAGAGCTCTGAAGAGGAAAACAGGAACGAGAAAACTCCAAAACCTCCCTGCTAACACTTTTTTTTTTTTTTTTTGGGTAATTCTTCAATTAACAAGTGCTGAGTGACGTATACAGACAGGAACTGTCAACAAGCAACTTTTTAACTGTGACTCAAACTGAGAAGAAAAACAACCAAAACATTAATTTGATTTGTATACTTCTTATCCTGCGACACTTCTGCAACCATAAATGACCACGTGAGTGACGTTTTGTACACCTTCCCTTAACACCCATGTTAGTGAATGACTTCATGCCCATCCTTCATAAATGATGAAAAATTTAAAAGAAACATACTCTTGCTGTACTGGATGAAAAAAAAAGATTTTTCGAGAAGAAGCTGAAAAAGACCACTAATTCCACTTCACAGTCCTCTCAGATCTTCGTATAGGTACGGTGGCTTGGAAACAGGCTATCAGATCACAGTGACAACAAAAAGAGCAGGGTTGAGTACAAGGGGTGCTTTTAAATGAGGGAATATGACTTGGCAAAGACCAGAAGATCTCTGAGTAAAAGGCATAGTGTTATGAAGTACATCTGCAATAATAAATGGATTTCAAACATTGTCTTGTCGTGGAATAAACAACCACCTTTTCCACTAAATGGGGAAACGTTGGCTCGCGGAGTCGCCAAGTTTCCGCTTGTGGTTATGATAGCGTCACTCGGAGCACAAGCAGCCACAAGGCCACCGCGTCAGACAGTGCTGGGCCGGGATGGTGACAGCAGTGGAGCCCCGGGGGGAGGAAATTAGGTAAAATATAACATGAAAGCAAAGTCCTACAGCTTGGTGTGTGAGTGCAGCAAGGACAGGTGGTGAATATACAACAGGTATACACACACTCCTCTTCCAAGGGCTTGATAACGGGATCTAGCATGGGTGCATCTTGGGTCACGCGTACACATACAGTAAATACATATTAGTCCAGCCTCCAGACTAGGACTCCAGATGTGTCTTTGTCTCCCTCTGGTGGTTTTATCCAGAATAAATCTGGTCGAGTTTCCTCCTTCACACATGCGCGCACACACACACACAAATACAGGCTGCCTTCACACACACACACCCCCCCCCCTGCCCAAGAACACACACACACACACACACATATATACGAACACACACACACACACACACTCCTTGGCTCCCCTTGTGTCTGTATTCAGGCTTATCTGGTGTAGTAGACTCTGTAGTAAACACTCTTGGAGCGCCAGAGTGAATAGGAGTTGTCAAACTTAAGCAGGTAGACTCCACGCCCTGGGTACTGGTGGCTGCCAGCGTACACCTCCTCATGACAGTCCCTCCGGTAAACCGGCACAATCTCATCCACCTGAGGCTTCCCTGCCTCCTTCTTGGCCTTCTCCTCTTCATTGGGAGGATCACCTGCTGGTAAAAGAACAATGAATCACAAAAAGGCAAACAAAAATACATTTTGTGCTGAACAATTTTTCAATTGCAGTCCCATAAATGAGGCACAAAATACCACCATATTACAGCCTAACAGTGGGCATTCCTTACATTCCTTATACAAACCCCTACAGGCACGAGCCTCACTAAGGTTCACTAAGGGGGAACCTTAGTGAGCAATTCTTGGGAATTATGGAAATTAGGGAGGGATGGGTAGACAGGCAGACTGTTCACCATGGCATAAGCTAATATTGTTTGCAACTAAATGTGACAAAGCATCCCACCAATAATTTAACCAAGTTAACAATGTTCAATATATTGATTTATAGGTCATCAAGAAACTGCCAGCATTCACTCATATGCTTTGGTTTCCACCAGCAGGATATTAAGAGTGCTTTTGCTACCATGGAGAGAGTCAGTGGATATTTAATTACACATTATGAGTATAGGATAAGAATGAAAGATTCATAAGAAAACTACTTACCAGTCTCTCTAAAGGCTGATAAGTGAAGCCACAGAAATAATGCATAAAGATAAATTAATAACCATAACACTAATTAGGAGAGTACTGACAGTGTTTCCTACAGACTTTGTGCGTGTAATTGCACTTGTACATGTACAGAAGTGAACAAGCACCACGAAAGACACTTTTCAAGTTTCTCTGCAACTATTTTATTTGCCCAGTAGTTTCCTGACAAATAACTGAGCACAGTGATATTATAACCAGCCTCTCATCCTGTGGACGAGGGACTCCAGTGTTTTGTTCAGCAGCTGGCAGCGGTAGTCCTAGTTGCAGGCACAGTAAGCTTCATACAAATTAACCAGTTCTCCTCCTGTTTCAGGTTCTGGTTTGACAGGCAAACAAGCTGACAGCAGTTCTCTTAAGGAAGTGAGGGACCACCACTGCCAGCTAAAGTCCAAGACACTGGTACTGGAGCATTTTCAACCATGGGATGAGATGCTTTTTGGAGAAGGATGACAAATCACTTTGGGGTTGTGTCAAAATAGGGCCTTGGTGTAAAAACTCTAGGTTGTTATAACTGCTATATACATAATTATTAACATATTAGGCCAGGAAAAGCTGCTCACACAGCAAGAGAGAAACATTTTCTCCAGAAGCACTTAAAAACAGGCACCACTTCAGTTTTAATCCAGCATTCTTCAGCAGGCATGCAAACATTCCCCCATGCACCCCCCTCACCTTCATCGTCTTCATCCTCGTCACTGGACTCGGACACGTGCAACGCTGACTGAAGCAGAGGCTGTGTCCGTCCACTCAAAGAAGACCCCAAAGCCGATGTCGTAATAGTCTGTAGCAAACTCCCAGAACAGGTACGAGCCCTCTTCGTGAGTGGGAACACGCACTGTCACCACCTCGCCACGCCCCACCGTGATCACGCTGTCTGCGTCCTGACGGATTTTCTCCTTGAAGTCCTTGATCTGTGGCCGTGTCCACATGGAAGGCGCAGCTATGACTGGTGGGGATTCTGCTGTGATCAAGAGGAAAAGAAACATTTTACAATCTGCTAATCGACTAGTTTTATTTGAAAACAAATATTACATTTCCTAATTAGTGATTTCCTTTCAACATATGCGAACTCAATCCCAAACCATCTCAACTAAGAGGACAGTCATTTCTGCGGTGTATGTATGTGCGTGTCTCAGAGTGGTCAGAGAAAGACATAATCCATGTCCACAGTAGCAAAGATTTGTTTTTGCAGGCACAGCTAACCCACCTTCATCCACCATTCCTCTGAAGAGGAAAAAGGAAGTTATTTGGCACTGGATATGTGTTTTGGAATCACACCGAAGACTTGTTTCATATCTAGTGACTTCTTATTCTTCTGTAAGCAGAATGTATGGCCGGATGAAACCTAAAACAACACATTATCGTGTGTCACTTGTTCCAGCTCTTCTGCCCTCCAGGTTACATCAACAAGGGCACGGCAGATAAGCATCGCATTTCAGGCTTGGCATACAGTTTCGCTGCTTTGACAAGAGAGCTTACCCTCTCTGACCCCTAGCCATTAGCTGTACGAGAAAAAAAAAGATCTTTCTGCATGAGAGCAAATCTAATATTTTATGTTTTTGTTTTTTGTTTTGTTTTTTTGGAGACAGACACAGAACAACCCACCAACCTAATAAAGGCCCATTCTCTGAAACCTCTTCTGCCGGCTCAGGCTCCGGCTCCCGATCCCATGCTCTCCGAGTAAGAGTCTGACTGCCCTCCGTTTACTGTTGGAGCTTCTTCCCCTGTCTGTGGTGAAGCAGCACACAATGGTCCTGCTGAGGAGGCAGGGATGGTTTCACCTGTGTTGAAGCTGGTAGACTCTAGGGTGCCATGCACTGCTGAATTAGCCTGCTGCTGCTTCTGTAAGGCCGCCTAGGACAAGAAAGAGGTCAACATCATAAACAAAGAATTTAGTTTCTACAATGCTGAGAAAAAGACAGCTGCTCAGCTCTGACACACATTCCTCTCAGTCAGATAATGAAGACTAAATTAAGGGAGCTAAGCTCAGGAGCTAACTGATCAGATTGGATTTGGGGCCAAACAAAGAGACCTGCAGGCAACCCTTTAAAAAACAATTAGCCAGTGTGTATTCTAAATACTTCCACATTAACTGCAAATCCTATAAATTAAACAACCAAAAATTGATCGATGAAAGTCTGTGAGTGCCGTGGATCCTGCATCCTACCTGTTGCTGAGCCAGCTGGACCTGGTAGAGGCTGCTGCATGTACTGCTGATAGTGCTGCTCCTGGAGCTGACGGATGAGGCTCATCTGCTGCTCGGGGTTGTTGGGGTATTGCTGAGCAGCATACTGTTGGAACTGCACTGCCGTCTGGGCATTCAATGCTGCCATTATCTGTTGTCTAGTTAAAGTAAAATTAATGAGAATGGAAAAAAAAGAAAAAGAAAAAAGAAAAACAGGAAACAGAAGACAACAAAAAGTCAATTTTTTTAAAATATAAAAGACACTCGTAAGATTTTTCTCTCTGGGCCAGGTTTCACCACCCTGATGAAGTGTCTGACCATCAATGTGACCCAAAAAATAACTAAAAACCCTGGGAAAAACAGCATGCAGATATCTGCACAAAAAGGAGAGGGAGTGATTATATAGAAGGACAAAATTGTTACAAAAACAAAAAACAAACACCACACATACTTCTGCTGCTCAATCCGTAGCCTCTCCTCCTCTGCTTGTCTCCTTTCCTCTTCTTCTCTTCTAAGCCTTTCCTCCTCCTCAAGCCTTCGCCTCTCGTCCTCCTGCCTCTGTCGCTCCCTTTCCTCCTCTTCCCGCCTCAGACGCTCTTCCTCTTCTCTCCTGATGAAGACAATTGAAAGTTTTAAATAATGCAAATGGACAAAAATGCATAATTTACATACAAATAAAAGTCCAAATTGTGAAATATATATTAATATCACAGCATTCTAACAAGGTCAGGAATGGTATTAACTATCCACAGCTTTCCAGCTTTCCTAGCTACATACAGAACAAACTGAGGTAGAAGCTACATTTAAGACACTACAGCAGATGAGCCTCCCTTGTTACAATGAAGCTGACCATCCTACCTTTTCCTCTCCTGCTCCTCCCTTTCGATCTTGTGTGAGGTGACGTATGGAGCAAAGAGGTTGCAGCATTTGTTAAGTAGCTTGACAAACTCCACCATGGCCTCATCCTTCTCCATGTTACCCAGTGAGGCCCACTCTTTCCTGCACACAGTTCAAGATGTAGACAAAGACGGATGCATTTTGATTTCATTCTGAACACAGAACTAAGAATAATGTGAACAGTTTAAATTTTTATCCAATGACTGAATCCATTTTAAACTTTTAATGAGTGCATAAGTGAAAAGACATGTGTGTATTTCCTGAAACAGCAAAATAAATAAATCACTGGATTATCCACTATAATCCAAAGGTCATGTGCACACACAAAAGCAGGAGTCAGGTGGTGTTACCTGCGGTCATTGCCCAGGACATCAAAGAAGCCGACCTCTGGTGAAGCATCAGGATTGTAAGGGCCGAGTAACACCTGTTTGTGCAGAGCCACCAGTCGAAGCTTCTCCTCATAGGTCGGGTGGAAGGCCTTTCCATCTTTATCTGAGAGCAGCAAAGTGGAAGCAATGAGTTTGCAGTCAGTCCCGTTACCATCCACTGAGCAGTGAATACTACAGTACAGCTTGTGTGCACAACAAGGTAGTAAAAACTCCAGCACACAGGAGTATTCTGTCTTGTGCCAAGACTATAAAGCATACAAAAATTACTCTCAACTGTGTGTGGGGTTTTTTTTTAAATCCTTTGAAGCCTCTTTGTGTCTAAAATCAGTAACAATTAAACACAGATTACATTAGTCACACCTACACTTGATCTAAGGTGAGGCAAGAGGAAGATTTGGGTATAGCAAGTTGAGCAAGTAGACCTAACCCTGTCTGACACACTCGACAAGAGATGCGAAGCCCAGAGTACTATCACCACAGAGTGGCGACCAGGCCCCAACCTGTTTGCACAGTCGTCGAAAGTGTTCTGGTGTAATACAAACAAATACCAATGCCCTGTGTTCGATATCTGGCTTACACTCGTTTGGGATGTCTGCAAAAGTCACAGACTAGCTACACAGTGTCTTGCAGGATTTGTGGCTTTTTGTAAGGTGGAGCATATAGAGACAATGGTCTGCGGTTGCAGAATAGCCGCAGCAACGGCACAGGCATTTCCCAGCTTTGCGAATGAATTGAGTTGAGAAAGCGTATTCGGAAGAGCATTCTCAGATGTAGTTTAAGTATTTCAATATGACTTTTAGGCCTTCCAGAGCGTGTGTACAAGTACAACTGCAAGTAGTAGCAGCACAGGAGTGGTGAGGATATCAAGAGGCAGGAGTAGTAAAAACAGCTACTGTCACATAAACGCTGAAAACGTGAACTGCTTTGAATGGCGGCGAGCTAAAACTATGCAGCGGTTGTATCCTAATCATTCCACCAGCACAGCAGGAACCTGTCACTCGAATACTTTCTAACAAAAAAAAATCTCTGAGGGCAGCTGACACCTGATGCAGTCCCACTTCAGTCGCAGCGAGGGGAGGGCGTGTTTAAAAAGCTCCTGAACACATCACAGAGTGAGGTACCATTCAGCATTAATGGAAATCTTCGAGCTTTGGTGAACGAGAGCAATCCTGGAAATATGCAAACTGCTGAATAAGTCGAGTCACTCCTCTAAAATCCAAAGAAAGGAACCCCGGAGGGAGACAACAGAAGCAAATCAGCCTCCACAAAGCGGCTAACTCAGAAATGCCGTTTTTGTTTTACCCTTTAACGGCCAGCAGCGTTACGATGCTAGTTAGCCACGAAGCTAATGTAACACCGAGGCTGACAGCAGCAGCCCGGCGGTGACAGCTAGCAGCTAATGTTAGCAACCTGCTAGCCTGAACCAGCAAGCGCCACACTTGATAAGGTTGGAGTGCGAACAGTTTTCTCGGCTAAAGCTTCGCGGTTGGAACAAATATGAAGTACCTTTAAAAAATTTAAGGGCCATTCCGTACAGCTCCTGCAGAGGAAAGCCCCATTTCCTCTCTATCACAGATTTGGCAGTCTCTCCATCTTCGCCTCCAGCGCCGCCCGGCTTATCTCTGCTGGGCTCCGTAGGTATAGACTCCGGTTCTTCGGCCTGGCTCTGCTCGCCCTCCGGGTCCGGAGTGAGGGTGAGGCCATCGATGGAAACTTCGAGCCGGCTGGAAGTAGCACTGTCGAGGTCGCCGCTCTGAACCTCTGTCGCCATCATGTAGACTGTCAGCTGAAGCAGCCACGTACCTACTTCCGTTTCGACTAAGCGGAAGTTCCGGGGTTTTTTTCCTTCCACCGATGTAAATAATGACGAGGACCTATCAACAGATAAAACACTTGAAAAAAGGAGGGCGGGGGGTTATAATTTGTTGTAATTAAGTTATTTGGGGAAATAATTTTCCCCACACACAATAATAAAATGCGAAGTCTAGTCATAGTTTTTCCATGTAGCCATATAATGATTTTACCTGTAATATTATTTACATAAATAAATAGAAGGAAAAATAACTACCATCTTACTTTAGTTAGGTTTGCTGACTTGTATATTATCTTGACTGCCAACAACTATCCTTGATGTTTATCTAATATAAATACAATGCTCAAAAAATTAAAGGAACACCTTTTAATCAGAGTATAGAATCAAGTAACTTTAACTTCTGGGATTCTGATCTGGTCAGTTAAGTAGCAGAGGGGGTTGTTCTGTTTCAGCTGCTTTTGTTTTAATGAAACTAACAACAGGTGCACTAGAGGGGCAACAATGAGACAACCCCAAAACAGGAATGGTTTTACAAGTGTAGGCCACTGACATTTTTTACCTCATCTTTTCTGACTGTTTTTTTTTTTTACTAGTTTTGCATTTGGCTAGGGTCAGTGCCACTTCTGGTAGCATGAGATCATACCTGGACCCTACAGAGGTTGCACAGGTAGTCCAAGGTTTGCTCTGTGTCCCGGCACAGTCTCAAGAGCATGAAGGAGATTCCAGGAGACAGACAGTTACTCCAGGAGAGCTGGACAGGGGTGTAGAAGTTTCTTAACCCATCAGCAGGACCAATATCTGCTTCTTTGTGCAAGGAGGAACAGGATGAGCACTGCCAGAGCCCTACAGAACAACCTCCAACAGGCCACTGGTGTAAATATCTCTGACCAAACAATCAGAAACAGATTTCATGAGGGTGGACTGAGGTCCTGACGTCCTCTAGTGGGCTCTGTGCTCGACCAGCACAGTGGAGCCTGATTGGCATTTTGCCATAGAATACCAGAATTGGCAGGTCCACCATTGGCTCCCTGTGCTTTTCACAGATGAGAGCAGGTTCACCTTGAGCACATGTGACAGACGTGAAAGGGTCTGGAGATGCCACAGAGAAAGTATGCTGTCTGTGACATCGTTCAACACAGACCAGTTTGGTGGTGGGTCACTGATGGTCTCGGGAGGCATATCCATGGCGGGACGCACAGACCTCTACAGGGGTGTCTTTGAACTCAGCCTGCTGAAGGTTGATAATTTTCATTTCCATCAAACCATGTGGCATCCTTTCATTCCTCACACATTACCCAGTCCATATCAGCATGATTTTGTTTCATGATTTTATTTTATTTTTTTAGATCTGATGTGTAAAAACAACTGCATCTTTTAGTTTATATTTCTATAGCGCAAAAACACTACTTTGTCTGATATTATTTGGTGCAAATTAGACACTTTAATTTGTAAAAAAGAATTTGCTTCAACATGGATCTTAAATATAATTTAAGCTCCTGGGATGGGTTTATTTTAAATATGGCATACAGTACTGTGCAAAAGTCTTGAACCACCTCTTGACATTTTGCAAAAAAGTTAGAAATAGGTGCAGCAATTTATTGAAACATAGTAATAATAATGCCTTAGATTTATATAGCGCTTTTCACGGTACTCAAAGCGCTTTACAATTCTGTGCACCATTCATTCACACCTCAATCATACTTGGTGGTGGTAAGCTAATGTAGCCACAGCTGCCCTGAGTGAAGAAAATTAATGAAAGAAAGTGTTTTTTATCTTAGTTACTGCTGTGTGTGTGTGTGTTTGTTTTCTTTCTAAAGCTTTTGTTTGTTGCGTGTTCATTTATTGAAACAGAGATGAGACAAAAAACACATGGGAAGTCCAATTATTAAATTTAATTACGCCATTTCAAACAGTTGACAGATATCTGGACCAGAACTACATGCCAGCTGACATGGCATACTGGCACCTTTTCATTCAGCTTAGGGTTCAATATAGTCACATGTTATCAGTGTTGGTTACATCATATACAAAACAATAATTGTGGAAAGTCTTCACAGTTTAGTCTTCTCTGGGATCTGTAGAAACAGAAATGACCTGAAAGAGAACACTCTGTTCTTCTCATGTAAGTTACTGAATCATTGGAAGCAAAATATAAAGACACGAGGGGTGGCTCAAGACTTTTGCACAGTACTATATATCCTGGGCATATGAAAGCTATAACCAGTAAATGTTTTTCTAGCAACTTTACTTTAAAAAAAGATGCAATAAAGAAATAAAATGTTGTTATTAAGTAACTTTGACCAAGATATTTTCCAAATGAGTAATATCCTTATCAGTACAGTGGTGTGCAAAATATGAAAAAAAGATTGCACAATCTTCAACATTTTTGCACTGACATTTGTTGTTAAACTAATGCCACCAGTGTTTATTTGCAATTAGGTAATGATGATTGCTGCATTTGCCAAGGTGAATAATCAGTTCAGCTCTAATATGAAACACATTTAATTGCAGCTACACTCACAGTCAGATTCAGCCCACGCTTGTGAGAATATTTATGCAGATATACAATAACCACATAGTTCTGTTAAGAATAAATGCGCTCCAGCTCCTTAAAATATCCTTCAATTACAGAAAAAATATACTCAAACTATAACAAGGGTCCAAAAGATGGGTGACGTTTTAACATATTGCCGCAAACCTGTGAGAATAATTTGCCTGTCTGCAGGATAAATGTATAGTGGCCAAGTCAGACTGCAGGCTGAATAGTGCTCAGTCTGTTAGGTGTGAAGTTGCTTTTGTTTTTGGCTACAGTAGCAGCAGTATTACTCCCCCGAGAGAATTTATTGTTTGTAGTCCAGTCTGTTAACCACATCTTCTCAGTATTAATCAAGTTAGATCTGCTTTTTAATCTAACTGCCAAGCTTAACAAACCATATTACAAAACACAAAAGCTAAAAGGTAAAGCATTTTTCCTGAAATTGCAACACTATGACTTGTCCTCACAGAGCAATGTACACACACACACACACACACACACACATACACACACACACACACACACACAAAAGAATAAAAAGAATAAATTGCTCATTGCATGAGCTCCAGGTTGGTCACAAGAACATCACAAAAGATCAGGAACTTCAGCACCCCGATTTTAGCATAGCAATCTGGTCTGTGCACACATGCAATACCCAATTAGGGGGCTCCCAGACAAAGCACCCTATGAACTGTGAATGCCTGAGCCAACAAGCACATCCTACCTGAACAAAGGTAAGTGTCAAAGTACAGAGATCAAAAAGGTTACAGTTACAAAGATTACAGTTACTGTGCTGTCTCCCATTTTCCCATAGGATCAGGAAACTGCTGCAACAAAAAAAGAAAAATGTTAAATATGCACACATAAGTAAGCATGGCTCTAAAATGATCAAAGTACATTTAAACCGGGGTGAGGGGGGTGGGTAAAACCTGCATTATCTTGGAGCCCCCTGCTGCTCTACCATTCCTGCAGGGGCTGTTCATTAATGAACACACACACGCACCCACAGACCCTGTACCACCAACAAGAACTCAGTTTAACACATGAAGGATCAGCTAAAATCTTTGCCAAGGAGTGGACTGTTGTGTGAAATATGTCTTGCACAGTGAGGGGTTCAGGTGCTCCCCAAATAAGCAAAATCACTGCAAAGGAAAACCATTAGTGCTGCATTTTAAATGCTGATGAGCACACTGCTGAATTTGCACTATACTCCCCAATGACTCAACCCAGTAAGCTTTCTATCCTCAGAAAAGTGGGAACATTGCAAAGAATCTGGAAATCATTACATGGTCAATGGTGAATTCAACCTACAGGCAAGGAAGTAGAGCATGGGGTATAAATTTCAATGTGTTTAGTCTGTCTGGAGGGTTGGTTGGGGGCTACCTGACCTCTTGACTGAATCCCCCCTCTGAATCAAATGGAGGTGACATATTCAGTAACACCTGCCCACTCCCGAGTACTTTTGAACTGAGGGTTTGTGTATTGAAATCCACTTTGTTGACACTGATAGGGCACAGGAAGCATACTTTCCCACCAAGTAAGGCAGTGTAGGGGGGGGGGCGAGCCATAGAAAATCTGAGCTTTCTTTTTCCTCTAAACACAACTTATAACTTTCCTGACAGCTATGGGCAAATGAAAATGTTTTTGCCAATTATTAGGTTATAAATTTTTTTCATTTCAAAAGGCTGTACAATCTCTGGTTGCACCATCTTATAACATGTGAAAGACTTGGTGAAATGACAGATCATTAAATCCCAGAATTACTCCTGAATGGTGAATCAGGGTTCTGTGTGTGTGTGTGTGGGAACAACAAGCAGTTCTATTGCAGAACTGCTTGTTGTTCCCATCATTGGAGAAACACTAATGTTCTTTTTACATGCTCATTTTACAGTAAAAACAGTAAGACTTTATTGCAAGGGAGATTCTGCAATGGCATTTAAAGACGACAATAAACTGTGTTTGTAACATGTAACAAACAAACAAAAGGGTATCCTGTAATAAAAAGTCATCCTTTAAACAGTCATTTTCTGGAATTTTGGATTTTTTTTTTTTTTTGCTCAGGTATTTAGGCCTAGGTATGTTCTGGGATACTGACATGATGCAGAATAGCCTAAGTATAGGCCAAGTCTTGTTGGTTTTATAGAGTTGTTCATTTATGGTCTGTTTTGAGTTAGATTAATAATAATAATTAAAAATATATATAACGCTTGCACTTATTTTTTGTGTTCTCACGCATCCTGGTAAAGCCCTTTGAAACTCTCCACTCTTTGGGAAATCGCCGTTTTCCGTTTTGATCTCTTTGAAGGCTAACGGCTCATTATTTGCTTCATTCATGCCAAAGCAGAAAAATGTTTTCTCTGCCGATGTGTATTGAGCATGCAGATTCCATTAAAACTTCTTTAAACAGACCTGCGGCCGGACCATCGTTCCAGGTGTGAATCCTTTACACCTCCGCCGGCCCGCAGACGTCTGATGTTGCTGCGCGTCCGCTGCTGTGCCAGTCGGCCCTGATGTCAGACCCATTCACACATCTTCACCTTTGATCACAAGAGGATTTAAATCCAGCCAGCGCACGGACCTCGAGCTCAGTCTGTCACCGGGGATAAAGCGTAGAGGATGTCTGCAGTTCGTGGGAATATGCGCGTCGGGGAGGCGAACCAATTCCAGATGTATCATGAAGGGCCTCTGCAAAGGAACAACGCCGTGAATCCAGGTTGGTGGCAGGCAGCTCTGGGACCCTTACTCCCCTAAAACTGATTTTCAAATACCGGCCTAACAGCTGTTCCAGAGGTTCATTTACGGAGCAGTCCAGAGTCGTGTTTCGGTGACTCCTACACTCCCATGATAACTAAATTCCGCCTGCATCTTCTTTTCAGAATGTGTCGCTTCCTCAGACGGTGGAAACTATTTCAACCCTGCAAATCCTGTTCCGAGAGCGGACAAATGCGCGGCGATGCTGACCCACAGGAGAAAGAGGACCAATTTCACCCAGCAGCAAATCAAGGTGCTGGAGAAAGTTTACGGCGACACTAAATATCCTGATATCTTCTTACGGGAGAGACTGGAGGCTGTGACTGGGCTGCCGGAGTCCAGAATTCAGGTGAGGTCCGGTTTAAACGCCTGTCTTTTGTTTGATTGATTGATTGATTTTGCAGTCGCAAAGGTTAGAGGGCAAACACAGTTAAGATAGCAGGAAACTCTTTTGACTACTCCACAAGAAGCTACTTGGGGTGAAAATTGCAGGTTTATGGAGTGGGTACGATGTGAACTAACGAGTTCCCAAATTATAGGTGTGGTTTCAGAACAGAAGGGCCAAGTCTCGGCGCCAGGTTAGTTCATCAGCGTCCACGAATGTCACCAACACGCCAGCAGCTGGTCCCTTTATGCACGTCCGGAACAGGATGGCTTCTGAGAAAGGTAGCTATTAGTTTACCCTTTGTTTTGTGATTACATCCACTCTTCCTGCCTCTGGTATGAAAGTAACCCCACTCAGTTTTAATGGCAAGTGATTGACTTCTTTTGCTACATTTCAGAAGCTGCTCAATTGTTGTTTTCCCCTCCATTTCAGTTTGTGACAACCTTCATGGTGCTGAGGTACATCAGATGGGAGGTTTTGGACTAAAGGACAGTTTCAGGCCTACAGTGCACCACACCATAGAGGACACCCACAGAACCAGTCTTCCAAGCAAACCCAGCAGCTACAACCAAACTTCTGCCTCCTGCATCTACAAGGAGGGCACCAGAATGAATCCAGAGCAGATGCGGCCACACAAGCAGAGCGCTGGCGCCTCAAGCTGCAGTTCCCATCTCTATCCCAAGAGCAAGCGCCACACAAACATAGACATTAACGTGGCAAGCAGCCAGGGCCCAAAGGTTCTGGTAGAGTATGACAACTTCCCACCAAACAAAACCATCGGTCCAGAGATGAAGGTGGTGATACCTCCCATTCCAACCCAGAATAGCTTCAATGCGTCATCATCTAAGGATAACAGATGCCAAATGCAGTATCCACAAGTGAGGGCCAGCGGGGACAGGTTCGATCACTTTTCCCAGATCCACAACACAGAGGCACAGGACTTCTCCGACTCCGATTCAGACTGGGAAAACAAGGCAATGGCTGGCTTTGGTGGCTTTATGTGATGTATTACAGAAGCTACATGTATCATAAGAGGTGTTTGTATTTATTATAATTTAAAACTGTAAAAAAAAAAAAGGAAAAAAAAGTATCTGTTTCATATGAATTTGTTTATCTTGATTTATTTGTTAATAAATAAAATGACAACCAAAACCTGCTTTGCAATATTATGTTTAATATAAAAAAGACAAACATTTATATACAACTGCTCTGGGGCACTCTCATATACAACTTTACAAAAAACTGAAAAAGGAGACTCTCCGGGAAAGAACTGTTGACATGGGGTTTAAAGGTCAGTGAGTGAGGGGTGTGTGAGGGGTTGCAGCAACAGCCAATGTCAACTGTGGAAACACTTAAGATCAAAACCCCAGAGTTCTCCTTTATAAAAAAATACCAAAAAATCTCTTTTCAGTGCACACAAAATTACAAAAGCCATTTCTGAATACACAGCGGAAAGGCTGACAATAACCCTAATAATCATATTGTACAATTATCTACAATAACAATTTTTTTTTATAAAACATTCCTTCGCTTCCCCCTGTGCTTACTATTAAAAGGAGCAAATGAACACAAGACTTACAGGGAGAAACGTCAGAAATAGCAAAATATTTTATAACCATACACACCTACTCAATAATAAATAAATATGGACAATAAAAACTGTTAGAATCTTATGTTTGGCACGTAAAACCAATAAATAACAGTTTTATATTTTGGAAATGTGGAGCGTGGCAAAAAAGCTTTAAGACTCTTTTGGGCTTGTGTTCAGTTGGGTGCTCAAACATTTTTCATTCAATAAAACCTTAAGGGTAAAAGATCTGAGCTGTGCCCCTCCATTCTGATCAAAACTTCAGGAAATCTGGAAAGAACTCAAATTCAGATCCACAGCATCAACGTGAGCCTTCTTGTAGTCTTCGAACAGTTCAGTTGAAAGCACCATTTCACAAGACAAACGTGGATATACCGCACTTCCTGTGTGTGTGTGTGCATGCATGCACCTGTGCGTGGGCGGGGACAATGCAGGTACTCAGACCGCACTGGTGTTGTTGGCAGCAAATGCATGCAAATTGCCCAGCTGACTAAGGCCACTCTGGATATGTGCCACATGGATCTCAACGTTATTCTGGAAGCAACTGGAAATATAGAAGAAAAAAAAAAAAAAAGCAAAGCATGAACAGCTGACAACAGAACAAACCAGGGTGCATCATTCTGAGTCTGCCCTGCAAGAGCACCAACAATGGTTAAGAAGCAATTTCTTGGAAAAGTTGTTAATTTTCATCTTTTTTTCCCTAATTATAAGTAAGATTTGATAAAATTAGTATTCAAGATAACATTTTTAGGGTTTTTTATTGGTTTTAAAAATGAAGGTGCTACTTTGGGCTGGTCTCATTCAGAAGGGCGCGACGCAGCGCGTAGTTCCGCATGTTTGATTTGGTGCAGTTTTTATGCCGGATAGCCTTCCTGACGCAGCCCAAAAGGATGTGTTTCTCCTACCAGGAGCGAACCAGAGATCTTTTGCTTGTTAGGCGACTGTAAAAACTACTACACTATGGATTTACATTATTTCATCACATATCGTAAAAAGCCAAATATAAACAATTGGTACAAACAAACACCACAATAACACATCTAAATGACTTAATTATTGCAGAAGAACAAGGTTATACATTACAAATTCATTATTGTAAAGTAGGTGCTGCCTCAGTCTGCAGCCCTCCTCAGCTCTGCTCTTCGGGCCTGAAACCTGTCCAGTTTGGCTGTCCAACTCTGGACTTTCCTCTTTCTTTGCTCCGATTAGTTCTCCACACTCTACGGTTCCCCTGCAGCTCTGCACAGGGAACATCCCGCTTGGTTCTCCACACATCCAGTCATACACTCTGCCACATCTTAATATCCCATCCATGCCCCGTTCAGCCCTGATGTAATTAATTTTTACCTAACTACAGTTCCCTACATATTTATCTGACAATCACATCCAGCTAGCTCTGGCTCATGTTACAGCAGCCTTCATATCAAAACACATAAACAATATGTGTAGCTTGGCAACATGCAGCATTTTACATTGATTTCAGCTGGGGTCAAAATGACTCTGGTATAAGTGGTCATAATTTTATTCCTTTTTATCCCACACCCCCCCCAAAATTCACTGTATTATCAATAAGACAATTTTAGGAAGTCATGAAATATGAGATGATGGTGTTTTATTTTAACAGAGCTACATGATTTTTAAAGAGTCATAGATAATAAAGGAGAAAAATACTGATAATTGATGTAAATTTTTGCTTAAAAATAGTCACTCTTGGTCTCTTGCTAGAAGTGGGTGGAAACACTATGCGGTTGTTTACCTGAGGTTGGAGGGATCAATCGATGCCTTGATGTCATTAAGAGAGTCTGTTAGAGATTTAAACTCAAATGAATTCAGATCCCCTCCATCTGCCAGACACTGAGACATGCCAGGAGAACAGATAAATAAAAGGTAATCAAATCATGAGTCATAGATGCATTATATATATATATATATATATATATATATATATATATATATATATATATATATATATATAGTATTATATGTTAAAAATTATTAACACATGACTGCTGCCAGGCTGCAAATTTATGCTTTGCAAACAAGAAAAAAAAATCTCCACAGAGAATACATCCAGGGTGACATCCTAACATATTCTAATATCATGCTGACACATTTGTGATATGAAAGCAGACAGCGGCTGAGTGTTTATACATCTTTTACCTTAATCTGTAGTAGCAGAGCAGTGAGGCGAGAGATGAGGTGTGTGAGGCTAGGATTCGTCACACTCTGCTGTCCATCCTTCAGGGAGCTGATGCACATTTGCACCATCTGCTGGGCCTCGTCTTCACACCGCCTCCGCAGCTCTGTGGGATGGTCAGCTGGAACCATGCCCTGATCAGGAGCAAGCTTTAAAAAGATGCACACTGATGTTTAACATGAGGCTCCCTTACTCATTTTCTTTAAAAACTAGTCCTGACTAACAAGAAAAACAGATGTTGGAATGATCAGATACTGCAATAAAATACTGCAAGTATAAAGCAAACTGTAGTTCATAATCATGGATGCGGCTGAGGTGTGTATTTTGACTTACTTCACAGCAGAACTGCTGAACTTCGTGAAGAACCTTGTTCAGATCTTTATTTAGCTGCTCCAGGTCAAGCACGGTGGTAGCATATCGCTTCTGGAAGTCCAGATCAATAGGCATCGAGTATGACTTCTGAAGACAGAAACACAAAGTTGAGGTAAGCTTGATATAGGCATCTCAGAAGCATTTAATGTGTTTTAAAGTAACTTTTAACTATGATGACTGTACCAGTTTCTCAGCCTCTGTGTTCATTTCTTTCAAGTGCCTAATGTGCTCTTTTTTGATCATGAGGATTTTGGACAGCCTCGTCTAGTAATGGACAGAAAAACAAGACAAAGTGTCAGAACAAAATGTTCCAAGCTTTATGATGTCACCTTTTAGTTTTTTCAATTTGGCAGGAAGTCCTTACCACTTGGACCAGGAATTTAACAGGAAATCCTCCCAGTGTATCTCCCTCAGCACCGGGCAGTTTGTTCCTCCATGGTGACTGGTTGATAAGAGGGTCATTGTCCTGTTGTTTAAAAAAAGGCCAGTTAAGTCAACAGTTTTCCTGATCAATCTGTTTTTAGACAGACACAAGAGATACACAGATGTGAGAAAGGCATACGGCAAAGGTGACCCTTCTAAGGGGAAATTTAGCCTATGTAAAGTGTGATGGGTCAGCAAATGCACAAATGCCATTAAATGCAGGTTTAGAGTACCATGTGGACAGGAGTGGTAGCGGACGGATAGGGCCCTCTAGGCGGAGTCATGAGGTTCTGCATATAGCGTGCTGACCGATGTTTCTGGGCAAAGGCTGAAATGGGCATGGTCTCGTTGGGTTCGTTGCTCTGGAAAAGAATAATAATAAAGGCGTTTAATAATGTGACCTGTGAAATTCCTGTGAAACAATTTCTTTCCCGAGTGGTAAAAACACTGACAGTGAAGCCTTTATCATGACAGCAAATTAAAGGGTTTACCAGGACTTCATAATCAGGCACAGTGTGTGTTCCCAGGCCACTGCGGTCAAAGGTGACACGATAGGTGGCGGCACTGGTGTCTACTGCATCGATCTGCCCTGTGAACAACCCGTCATGGACTCCTCGGAGACGAGCTGTGGAACAAAGATAAATACGTCTGATGAAAATAATTTCTTCACACATGGATCCAGTTTCATACAGTCACCATCACACCACTGAAAAAAAGAAATCTGACTTGTTACAGACAGAAACAATTACAGACTCCTGTGGAACATTTTTGTTATGAGACCTAAATTTTCCTTATTTCTAAATCCGTCTAAAGCATAATGACCTAATGCTTTTTACATTTAGTTATGTTTATGTCCCTACTAAAACAATATTTGTCAGCTTCAACATTTAGTGCGTTTATGCTTGCCCAAACAAAAGTCAACTCTGATCGAGGACAAAGGTTTAGCTAAGACAGCATACAACCCTTCAAATATGAAGATCAGTACGATCACCTCAGTTTCAAGTTTCCAAATTAGTATCTGACCAGAGGTGAAATATGATCACAATCACACCTTTTGTGCTCGAGTTATGGTGCTGAATAACAGCTGAGTAACAGTCTCTTAGGCAAGCTAAAATTGGACCTTTTGGATAAAACTGTCATTTAATTTTTATATTTTAGACACTTGTATTAATTTGTGTCATAATTAGCATATGCAGTGAATTTTACCTTGAACCACCAAAATCACATCTCTCCATCCTGGAGTGACGGTGGCAAATTTCTAAAAGTACTCCCCAAACCTCACTGATAAATCATGCTAGCAAGTAAAAGACAGATGAAGGGGAAAAAAGATAATGCTCCTGTAGTTAAGTATGGGGAATATCTCTTCAAAGTAAAAATTTAAAATGGGACACTGCAGCTGTAAAAGTGATAATTATAACCATCTAGCAAGGTCTGTTGAAAATCATGTGTGCTCACTTCAAATCATCTTACCAGTGACTTTGGTTCCTATGATGAGCGGCAGAGGGATTTCATCAGGAAGGTCTTTGCAGTTTGACACGTCAGTCAGTTTTCTTTGCTGCAGCAGCCGCATTTTCTGCCGTTTCTGCCTCAGTGCTGTTCGCTCTTCGGCAAAGAATGCCGACGAACACCTTATGGGGACGACAGAACGCAGAAATGTAACACCAGTTCTCTGTCATGACACATTTAGTTCAGAAAAAAACACTTATGGAAACTACAGCATACCGTCGAGGTTTCCCCATCAGCCTCCTAATTGTACCCCACTCAACTCTTGTCAGCTTTCTTGTTTTCAGGTTGGGGAAAGTCTCCTTGAGACACAGACAGAATTCATTGTCACCCTCAAAAAGAGGCCTGGAAGAAAGAGAAGGAAAATCGATTTTTGGCTGTTTTTCATTTTTAGAGCAAAGCAAAATATTCATTTAAAAATTACTCTATAAACACTAATGTGGAAGTCTGCAAGGATCTGAAAGTCAAGGCACATTAAACATCATTAGTGTCCCTGAGTTACTGTAACAGTGTTATAATACATAGTGTTAATACATAGAACAAGGCTTTTGTTAAGCATAGAAGATTAACTTCATGACATCTTATGTTTATCAACTGTAGGTGAGATTCTTGCTATGGACTGAACTCTGCTCCACATAGTGATGAGCTGAACTCAGATCAGTTAAGTGTGGGTAGCTTTTATTTCGTCTCTTATTTATACATGTTTGCTCACTTATAATTGTTTTCTTGGGAGTGTGTGTGTGTGTGGGGGGGGAATCAGACTCTACCTGTCAATATTGGAATAAAACCATTCATAGATGCACCATTTGTGAGCTTTGGGTAGTTTCAGCAGGTTTCTTAATCTCAGCCCTATTTTCTGGGAAGCCTTCTTATCTGGTGTCACAATGTTAGAAAATTTCTGTGAAGAAAACCATGAAAACAACAGTTATTTCACAAACAACAATATTGTAGGTAATTTGAAGAACTCCCCGAGAAAGGATCACACCAGACAAATTTAATCTTTTATCTTCCATTATGAAGGGCTACTGCAGAGATACCACTTTGTACAAATTACTCACACATGAGCCCTGCAAAAAAAAAAAAAACTATAAAAAAACAGTGGCTCAGCATGTGTAATCAAGCAACTAACAAGTCAGAAAGCACAATCTTTAAGCCTGACTTTGACACTATCCCACGGATGCTGGAGAATCTGTATTTTTTTCTTCCTATTGCAGTGAATCTGTTAACTGTGGCCGACAGCTCATGTGGCTCTTGTCCCCAACTGTTTTTCTTTTTTCATATCAACTCTGATTCCACTTTATGTTGAATCAGAGTGAGTGTCAGAGGAAAAAATATTCAGCACCCCCACTATTTCAGCCTGATCATTGCTTTTCATCACTCCTGTGGAAGCAATTTGGAAAGCTGCCCCTTTTCTGCCTTCCTCATTGGACCTTAGACACTATTATCATCTTCAGCTGTTTTGCCTTAGGGGGTGTAATGGTGCCGGCTTCTCTCATACAATATCACCACTTTCTCTATTTCACCTTTATATAGAGAAATGGGGGTGTGGTTATATGCAGATGGTTTGCAAAATAAATCTGACAGTGATTTGGTGCGCAAACTTATTTTTTGTGCAGGGTAACAACATTTCCACACGCATTATTAAATGAGGGCCACTGTTTCCAACACTAGCTTGGCACGCTTGTTTAGCACAGAACAAACAGCATTATGAGGTTAAGTTACTGGTTTGGTACTTTTAATAATTTTAGTGGCCTCATTGTTTTTAGATATAATCTTGATGCTGCTGCTTCACATTAAAAGGAAACTCCTAGTTAACCACTGAAAGACTGAAAGGTAAAAACACTGAAAGTTAAGGGCTGCTTTTGTTCACCACCGTCTAGTTAATAAATATGTCAACATGTCAGATGATTTGATGATTTACTTATAAACGCTAAACATAACTATAAAAATGATATAAAATTCACCAGAAAACACAATTTTGCTGTAAGGAATGTAATTACAGGGACAACCTGGGCCTAACCAAGGCTCTTGATTCCCTCTTGAATTCCTTTAATAGGCTACACTTATAAATATTTTTGTTCCAGTAAATATTACATGTAATGCTGCAGCAGAGTTAGTAGTTCAACTCCTTGAAAAACACTCACACCAAAAACAGCTCAGGGATAAGCACAGATGATTATCTGGACAAAAATAAACACCCAATAAGTGATGTTACAGTATCTTTCAAACATCCGCATGTGTCATGTCTCCTCAAAAGTAGTGCAAGTGAAAAAAGCATTTTACTTTCATGGTGTATAGTAGTGTTGGGTCTGACAAACTGTATCTTATGTTCAGTGTGAACAGTGCCAAGTAGAGCATTATAAGGAAAATTAACTGCAATATGCTGCAAAAACTACATTTTGGGCATTCTACCATACAGTAGAATGTCGTCTTTACCTGTGGTGTGGTGGTGACTCTCTGGCTCCTCCGAGGAGATCTGGATGGAAGACGCTGCTGCGGTGGCTCATCTTCATCCCGAAACAAACGGCTCCTCTTTGAACTCCGTGTGGGCTGGAAGAACAAATGTAAATTATAAATATTAGCAATAAATAACATAAGCTGTAAATAACATTATTGTGTTCTTCATATTAGACTCAGAACTAACAGTAGAAATTCTGGTATGTTGTGGCAGAAATAGCATGGCTAAAAAATAAAAAAAAAAATGTTATTGCAGGAATTATACACAGGTGAAAAGATCACAAGCGTTGTGACACACAACACACCATATGGCACAGTCTGAAGGACCTTCACCTGCATCTGGCAACAATAATATGATTCAGTGCAATTATGTTTATGATAAACTTGAACTGAGAACATTTCAATATACAGACCATAATGTTCTGGACTTGGAAAAGGATTAGTAGTAGTAGCAGTAATAAATAAAATAAATAAATTATTAAAATGTATAACAATTGAAATTTGTAAGGAAAAATGAAATGCACCAGGCTCCAGAATTCAAGTATTTAATCATCAGACAGAAGAAATCTTCAACAACAAATCAAAAATTAAAAAGTTATCACCCCGCTCTCGGAGGGGGGAACGCGATATTGTTTTTGGTATGTTTGTCTGTCTGTTTGTTTGTTTACAATATTAAAGCCAACTACCAGTTGAATTCAAAACAAATTTGCACGAAAGATGGCCAGTGACCCCTAGATAAACTGATTACATATCTGTAAATGTGTATATTTCTTGGTGTGTTAGTGGGCTTATAAAGCCAAATACATGAAAAAAATTGTAAGGAAGGATTTATGATATGATAGGGCATATATGGAAAGAAAAAGTGATTACTAATGACTAAATAGTGGAAAGGGGTGGGTTTAAATAAGCTTATGATTCTAAGTTATTATGTTAGTTATTACTAATTTATTATTTTCTTTTTTGTTGTATTATTTTAACATGTTCAAAACAAAGAAACAATAAGAATAAGTACCAAATTCAACTTCTGAGCTGGAATACACAATTACAAACAAAGGACAAAGGACTAGGCTGATAAGATGAGCAATGGGCAGTAACCATGCATAAACACCAACAAGATATCCAAAGCAAGCAAGAACAATTTAATTACTGAGTTATGCAAAATGGCATTCAGTCATGAAAAAGACCCTTCAAGCTTTGTCTAGGTTCTAATATTCCATCATTGAACATTACACTTTTTTTCTAAATATCTGCAGCATATACACTACCATTTTTGGCAACCCTCCTGTTTATCCAGGCTTGGAACTGGTCCTGGGAGTACACCAGCAGCTTGTGACCCCGTGAGGCTGGGTTTGTCTCCCCTCCTGGTCTCGAACCAGGGATTTTACAAATGTAAAGCGAATGTGTTAACCACTAAACCATATTTTTCATATTAGGAATTAAAGCATTGTGCTGAACAGATGCTCTTCTACTGCTTTCTTCTTTGCAAGTTTTAAATCTTTCATTGTGTCGCTTACCGTGTCCATTGTAACAGAGGAATGCCGTCCTCTGGTGTTGTGAGCTCGTGGGTAGCTGTTTTTCTCATTCAGAGTGTTGGACAAACTGCCCTCTGTGAGAACACCAAAATATTTATACACAAAAACCATTCTTAAATCAGTAATTATATCCTAACAAGACTTTGGTGATATATAAACAATTACATACAAACAATACCAGGACTATTATGTCCTGTAAGCTTGGCATCAGAAACTACTACAGAACTTTGACCAAATGAAGGACTCAAGATTCTCAACCAGAGTAAACAATGCGATCCAAACACAGGTTTAATCACAATCACAGGGAATTTGAGTCAAAGCTCCTGAAGCCCCTAGTCCATCTGCAAACAGTAAAAAGAACAAATGGAAGGAAAGATAAATTTTCTAACTCATACCTTTAAGACTGACGAGTGCCTCTGCTGAGGAGCCTGAGGAAGAGGACAATTTAGGCTACATCACTGTGCAGTACTGAACAAAAACCATAAAACCCCCACATAAAAGACAAAATCTAAAAAGCTGCAAATCTTTTCATAAGCATGCCATTTTGATAAAAAACATTATATGCCAATGTTCTCCTTTTAGGTTAAAACTATTTCAGCTGTGAAAAAAAAATCAATGAGGTGGTGCTTTAAACACTGACAGCAGCCAGGCAGGTGAAGAGGAATTAAAAATAAAGCTAGCGCACTCGGTTAGGCCTTTACCCCAACAGGAGCTGTCAGGCACGGGGTGAAACATCAGCTGTGGACTGATCGTATCAACAAATGAGCCAGGCAAGCTAGCTATGAGCTGTAAAATAACATTACATTAGGTACGTCCCCAGCCACTGTTTCAGGTATAAACAGGCAAATGAATTGGCTAGTATCCTTTTACAAGATCAATAATGAGACATAACGCCTGACTATAACCAGGGTAAAGGACCGTAAAGGAAAATGAGAAAAGTGTCACGGAAAACTAAATAATAATAATAATATTAAGTCCAGCAAAACAGTTAGCTACTTAGTAGCTAGTGGCATAACGGCAGTCTTTTTGCTACTGTTGCTCACGGTCTAAGGTTAGCAGACGTTAGCTCGGGGCTAAGCTAACGTTATTTGTTCACCCAGTTGGGCTAAAGTAACTTGTTCAACTCCAACATTAGCCATGGTTAGCCTCTCATGCTAACAAGCGTTAGCTGACTTGGACAGACCCGGTGTCTCTTTGCGTCTAAAATGGGTTTATGAAGTCCGCCTAGAACCCATGATAGCCATTACATGGTCAGCGATATCAGGTTTTGGCCAGTTACTTGTTTTATCACTGCGGGACTGCTGCTCGTTTACAATGCAAAACTCCTTGAATTTGTGTTGTTACTCACTCTCGTCTAACAGCTGGTCCATCTCCGCCATCTTGAATTAGCCGCGCCGCTTTTTCAAAGACCTTGTCAAAATGCATTCTGGGTCGGGACTCTATCTGGAGGGCGATTTGAGAAATAAAACCCCCTTAATTTGCTACAGCGGCAGCTTGAGAGCCGCTTCCAGACGTTTAATCGTCTAAACAAATAAATCTACTTACTACACATCCAACTTTCCATATTAAATGTTAAATTAAATTGCATGGGAATCCGTTTAATATCAAAAACTTGACTCGGAATGGGAGCATAGCAACCGGCCATTGTTTCGTACGCCACAACAGTCATTTTAACATTTATTTCTTTTACCTTTTAGTCATTGTTGGGAAGGTGGTGCTGCAGGTGCCAGGGTTTGTTTGAGATGAAATGTTTTCTCTTAAGTTTTTTTTTTTAAAACATGCAGTTATATCTAAAGCACTTTATTACGGTACACACTTTACACGACAGCGTGAGGCATTATAATTATCTTTGAATGAATAAATAACCAAATATATTTGTGAGATTTTTTCTAATCTAAAGCGTGAGCGTCTAATCTCAGAGGATATACAAGTTTCTTATTTATTTTTTCAAAAACGTACAACTTTAGTACGGAAAATCCTGAGGGATTTTTCTTTGCATATTAACCCCCTTTTTCTTGTTACCCCATAGTGCTCTAAATAGAGTATTTAAAAGGGAAATAGTTTCAAATGCTTGCATGCACTACCAAATTCAAACCAAAGTCTGCTTCTTCATCAGGGTTAGAGTACTTCCAGGAGCACTCCTTTGTCAGTAACCCTGACCTTTTACTTCTCCAACAAACTGAAAGAAAGCCTTCAGGAAGGAGGAAAAAAAAAATTGTATCTTTCACATCTAACGTTTTATTGGGCTTGAAATAAAGCAAGAAAAATACATAAAAAAAACTGTGGCACTTAGTATGGCCGTTGTATCGCTTTCAGGATGCGTTGCATACACACACATTTTTTTTTTCTTTCCAGTGAGGAAGACGGCTAGAGATGCAAACAACAAAAACGAGTATGTACATGTCAAAACGTTTACAGTATCAAGTATCTTAGTCTTCATTTTACTGCAGATTCATGGCAAATTATTGGTTTGTATGTCTGCAGACTGGATCTTCATGACTCAAAACCTAAACTTGCAGGACTATGTCTTATGAACTACAGGTTTATTAAAGAATGCCAATAAGATCCTTCTCTGACAGCGTAACAGCATTTTCTGAAGTTATCACCAGACCTCTCCATGTACTGATAAATGCAATGTGCTTATGAGAAAGACAGAAGTAGGTATTTAGGTACCTAATGCATTACTAAGGAAGTCTGTCACCTACTAAACCTGGTGAAAACACAATAAAGTGACAAGATTTCCAATGATCCATCGTGAAGGACGGGATAGTATCACTCCTTTGCCAAACATCTTCGGATGCAGAGAATGAAGCCCAAGCATTTGGAGGCAACAGTGGTCTTTTTTTTTTTCCTCTGAAGAGGGTTCAGACACAGCCCCTCTCACCACAGGGATGTCTGGTAGTTAAACTTGATCTTCAGGAGATACTTCAGGTTTATCTGTGCTACGTCATACACAATGTACCTGAGGGAGAGCGGTTAAGGAAAACAGACTGCACAGATAATAATAATAAAAAAAAAAAATCAGAGTTAGAAATTTTTAAGCTAAAAGCACAAGTACCCCTGTAATTTATTTTGTGGTGACATCTATTGGGAGATAAGCACAACCTTCAGCTGCTGTTGGAACTGCTGCGGTCTAAATGGGTCAAATTATTCATGTGTCTTGTAGCTGGGTGATCCATATAATGATCAGAAGACTAGAAAGGAGCCCTTTTAACTACTACAAGATGGGAGGCTGTAACTATAAAGCACAAACTGTGGTCATAAAAGGGTAGACGTGGTCAGCAACAACACCCAGGTAGGCTGTGGTGTTCAAACTATGCTGTTTGTACTAAGGTACCAGCATCTGCAAAGAAAATATACACTGCACCATTACACCGCCAGCATCCTGAACCACTGATGCAAGGTAGGATGGAGCCATGATTTCATGATGTTTATGCCAAATTCTGACCCTACATCCTGAATGCTGCCACAAAAATCGAGACTCATCAGATCAGGCAACGTTTTTATCTTCTGTTCAATTTTGGTGAGCCTGTGTGAACTCTAACCTCAGTTTCCTGTTGTTACCTGACAGGAGTGGCATCCAGTGTGGTCTTTTCACATTGAGCCACTCACTGGCTATTATCTCTTTTTCTGACTGTTCTCTGTACACCCTAGACATGGTTGTGTGGGGAAAATCTCAGTAGATCATCACTTTCTGAAATAATTATTACATATATAACCAAACAGACTCATATTAGAGGATACTCGTTGTACAGTAGACTTGTGTCATCAATATTAGTGTGGACTCCTTTTCCCAGAGGCACTTGCACCCCATTTAAAGTGACAGTGGCATTTGGATCAGGAGCAGTTCTACCCAAACCTGAAATAATAATAATTATAATTAAGCAGTGAATGAAAATCATATAAATACACATTAAATATGTACACACACACACACTGTATATACATACTGGTGATCTTCACCAGCAGAAAACCAAACTTGTTTTCTATTCTAGTAACAGTTATAAACAGAGGTGAACCTTTAGTATTGGAATTAATTTTATAGCACTGTTGGGAACTATGTGCAAAAGCATGAGTCTAAATTACAGTTGGGGACACAGGGGAAACTGTATAACTGAAATATAAAGCTTTAAGTACAATATTAGGTATATAAATGAAAGTCCACCAAATTCTTGTCAAACAGCCCTAATAGAAATCTGCTGGGAACTAATATGTCTCTCACCTTTAACACTGTGCTTGCCCTTAGATAATTTTGTGATATGAGAGGCCTTCTTGAGCTCATGCCTGCATCAAAGAAAAGAAGACAATACATTTCTTTACACAATCATGTCAACATTTCAAACATTGAAATGCATCATTTTTAAATTTACTGTCACTTACATGTTTCCTAGAGCGACTTCAGCGAGCAGAATGAGGCCTACAGGGTCTGACTGGGAGGTGTGACAGTAGTTTGCACTCTTGGACACCATGTCAGCAAAGTACACACCTTTGCCAAACATGTAACCAGTCTGGAGAAAATGAAACAGGGCTGCAATGTTACACAGGACTGAATACCACCAACTATGGGTAAAGTAGAGGCATTTTCTGTTACACAAAACAAATAGAAGATGAAGATTTTAAGTTCCCCACAGCTCATCATCAACCTGGCCGCAAACAACACTCACCACTGGGGCCTCTGGAGGGGCAATACGGAGACCCTGAGACAGAATACCAGCGTAGTTGGTGGCGCGAGAGCCGTGCCACAATAGCTGGCGATTGTGTAGTTCCTCGAAAGGACGGTATCGCTGGTGCTCTCCTTCTCTGACAATTTTGAATATCTAAAAGAAAGAAACGCAGTCAAATGGCAAACTAATATTCCGAACACCAGGCGTCCAATTTCGTATTGATTTTAAGATTCTTTTACTTACTTTTAAAGTTTTAAATGGAATGGCACCCAGCTACCTAGCTAAGCTGCTCAATCTATATAACCCTAAAAGAGCACCGAGATCAGCTAGCCAGATGTTCTTAGTGCAACCGAGGTCTCATTTTAAACATAGAGGGGATCGGGCTTTTGCAGTTGCAGCCTCTAGACTCTGGAATAATCTGCCACTGCATATTCGTACTGCAGAGTCTATACAGTCACTTAAAGCCTCTCTTTAATTCAAGTTCAGTTTGAGCTTGTCATTAGTCATATTTATTGAATTGTATTTATTATATTTGTTTGTTTTTATGTCTTATGTTTTGCTCTATTTATTTTATTGTCATAGATTCTATCTTGCTTATTTTGCAGTCAACTTGTAAAGCACTTTGGTCAACTCTGTTGCTTTTAAATGTGCTATATAAATAAAATAGTCATTGACACTGACATTGGGCGATCGCTGCCGATACACCTGTTACCTGCCCTTACTTGCCTTGAACAGCTATTGAACACTGAGCGTATCACCACTGAGATGTCAGATCAAACGAACTTTGAATTACCGTAAACACGACCGTTTGTCCTATCGGAAGAATTCAAACAGTTTCTGAGTAATTGCACTTCACACACACACACACACACAACATTTCATTGTATTGTGCAATGACAATAAAGATATCTTATCTTACATAGGCTGTTTTCGGTCATTGTTGGCAGAAGTCTACAAACGGCGGGACATTTTAAGTACCTTTTGTTGCCAATGACAGGTTTGGTATTAAAGGGTTAAAGCCATTAAAATAAATAAATAAATAAATTGACTTGCCTCTTGTACTTCCAGTGTGTACGTGTTGTGTGTAGCAGCATGGGTGTTCTTAACGTACTGCTCGATGATCTCAGCTTCACTTGTGGTCTTGTCTACAACCTGTGAGATGACAAACATATTACGTGCATTTTTTTTTTTTTAATTTCAAAACTTAAACTGATCAGTGGGGAAAAACTAAGAAGAGTAAAGCCTTACTTTCTAAAGAGCTGCACTTCTCACCTCAATCTTTGTTTTGAGTTTCTCATAGTTTATGTCGATGGGGTCTTTCTCATTGTCCTGGGCCCCTCCTCTCAGTAAACTGTAAGCCACTTCAATATCCAACAGGTTGTCCAACATTTGAACTTTAGCCTAAAGAGTGGTGTATTTAAAGATCAACATTTTTAATTCTGCACTGGGCTTAGCATTGACAATCAAAGGTCAAACTGTAGAAAGGGGGAGTTTATGAGTCCTTACTTGAATGTAGTCCAGGTTGTTGAGTAGTGGAGGCTTCTTCATGCCAAAGTCATGAGGTATCAGGGTGTAAAAGCGATTGGACAGATCTAGTATCTGTGCCTCGGGCACGCAGTCTGACACAGCCTATAAAAAAAATTTAAGATTAATGCAGACAAATGTTGCACAATCAGGGGCTGCAGATATTATATCCAACCTCTGCTACAGAAGGACTAGGTGCTGTGTCAGAAATTCATCCCAAATTATAGGACAGTAATACAGAGTTGTACAAAAAGGAATCCAACATAAACACTGACCCAACCCTCAGAGGAGCTGCTGACAGTCACTGACCTGCTGCACTTCAGTGAGGAGAGCGTAGGCACTCTGGATTTGCCTTTTGCTCAGCTTACCGAGTGGCATCTTCTGGAGGTCAATCTGAAGACAGAAGAAGGAAAATGAGTTTGGCAAGAGCAAAATGTAAAACTGACAGAGAGCTTAATCTATATTATCACGATAAATAAGATAATTAGATTAGATTATTCTGCTGTTAAATAAAAAGCACTTAAAATGTTCTGCGTGTCTAAAGAGGTTCTAACGGATGACAATGAAGAGGGGATATTTTAAACTGTTTAATTCATTAAACTTCAATAAATTATTTTTGTGTCTGTGGCAACAAACTCACAACTCCAAAACTAAAAGAATTTTTATTTAATAACAGATTGTACTCCACAGCATCAAAAAGCATTTATGTCTCCCCCCCAAACACTTTTTAAAATCTGTACTCCTAAGTCAAAGTATTCCTGTATACTTGTATGTTTTATCCTTCTGCCTTGAAAGGAAGCACTTAAAAAAAAAAAAAGAAAGTCTTACCTCAAACTCGACCATGGCCTTCTTCATGCTCTCTACATCAAAGATCATCTTAATTAGCTCCTGGACAGGTTTGGCCAGTCCTGACTTTGTGCCAGCACTGGCTGTCAGCCTCTTCACAGCCTCCTCATCCTGCACAGAAACATGAGTGCCACTAAAAAAAAATAGAAATCCACAAAATGTGGGATTGGATATCAACTTGTTAGTTTTGTGCAGGCTTGTGTGTACCTGTCCGTAGTCAATCTCCAGCGGGTAGAACTTATTGGGATATTTGGTGAAGTTGGACGAGCCCCAGTCATTGCCCGTCTTCTCCTTGTACACTCCCAGGAAATTATCCAGGGCGGAGTTTTTGTCATGAAATTTGTCTAATTTGTCTCCTCCAATGGTGGTACCTACTCTGCCCCATGACCTGAACACCCAGTACCTACAAATACATCACAGATGCGAACGCATGATGACACTTCCATCAGTGGGGGAAAATGCTAAACAAACAGTAAAACTTAACTGCAGCCAGAACTCAAGATACCTTATGAAGACAGAAATTTACTTTTATAGTTTCACAGTAAACTCAGTTTGAGTTTGACACATCTCTATCCAACCTGAATGTTGAGATCTACAACATGAAAAGATTACCGCTTCTGTACATCATCTTCAAGCAGCTGCAATTTATAGTAAGAGTTAGTTCCTCTGACAATATCCACAAGACCGAGTGTAGCACTGTACATCTTCCCATTCTGCTCCAGGACATGGGCGCTGTTCTCCAGACCTGAAATAAAAAAATAAAAATCATTAATCAAAATCAAGATCATAAAAGGAGAGATGCTGCAGTTTTAGTCCTGGATACTATTGATTACCCGAGTCTGGATCCACAGCAGCTCCACCTTTGACAGTGAGTTTCATCTTCTTGGATTTGCTACCACCTGTAATGGCACAATAAATGTCACACTTAGATCTACTTGTATACCACATACACAGATCACTGTGCAGGTGCCCTTTACCTTCCTCCTCCTTCACCCTCCCTGTGCTCTTAGCAGCCTGTGTTCCAGACTTGGAGGCCACAGTAGGAGCCTGAGCTTCAACTTTAACCTCTGCCCCCCAGGGGGAGATGGCGTGCAGGGAGACCAGCTCCTGGAAGGCTTTGCCCGATGACTTGATGTCTGTGAGGAAATCCTCAGAGACCACACGCACACCAGCATCCCTTACTTCCTCCATCTTCTTACTCATCTTCTCCACCTCCTCTGTGAATACATGTCAAAGAATGTGTCAGAGTTTTGACATGTTACATTATTCTTTTTCTAACTGAGGGTATTTGTATTAATTCTCACTTTAATAAAATTGTTACTCACTCTTGTTGCTGAGGCACAGAGCGGCCTTATTGACCGTGCTAGTGATCTTTCCACCGAGCTCCTCTACAGCCACCTTCAGATCATCTTTGTTCTTAGTCAGCTTGCCCACAGCCAGCAGTTTCATGCCAGTAAGTGGCTTGTCTAGGGGACAAAATGCACAAAATTATTATTATTTTTAAATAACAATACTACTGTTCTGAATTGTTTCATTGCTTACTGTGCAGGGTACAGTGAGGATAGAAAATTCTAATGCTTTAGCACAGTCCTTTAAGTTTTTCTCACCTGAAGGTGCGCGCTCTGACAGTGGCTCGGTCGGAGCACTGGATGCACTTGGCAGAGGTTCTGATTTGGCTGCTGTCTGGGTTTTAGTGGGAGCCTCTTTGGGGTAAACCCTGTCCTGTCGCTTGAATTTGAATTTTTTTAGAAAAGGAACTTCATGGAATTCCTAAAACGACAAGACAGGATGTTTCAATGACATAAAACAAAACAAAACAGTAATTACAAATTAGTTTTATAATGCAGCTTAATTTTGAGTGCTGCTCATTGGCTACTTTATTTTTCCACTGGTACCGGCGCTTCATCTAGAAGCAGTTCCACACATTCCATCAGGAATGACTGGTGTTGGGTGTCTGTGAAAATGATAACAACAGCACTGCACCACAAAAACGTTAGTACTCAGTTGCAATGGCCACAAGAATTTCAGCAGGGATTGACAGATACAGCCCACAGATTCTATCCGAAGTCACCATCCAGCCACAGTAATCACTCCCAACTTGTGCTATGTAATGCTGTGAGGTGTGTGGATTAATTCGCAAAAGGCACCAAAGACGAACTTGCTCTGCACCTGTGGAAAAGACGCATAAAAATAGTTAAAGTGAAATGAGGTGACCCACCTTGGGAATGACCCAGTCTTGGCGTAGGGGTTTTGTGGTTTTGAACACACACTTTGTCCAGGCAGAAATGTTCCCTGTGCAGTAATAGGCGTCACCCTTAAACACCAGCTGGCCCTGGCACTCCTTACAGGCCTCAAGAGCGCCAAAGGCCATGCCGTCAGCCAGGCTGTCAACCACCTGCCAGTTCAAAGACACTCATAATTAAACACCAGGACCGCAGCACTCTTCAAAGTAATAATGACTTTAGTTTTAACGCATTTAAATAAAGTGGTAAATGCACAAAAAAAAAAACCCACTACATTCATGAGCAGTAAATACAGAATCATCTCTAATAACAATCTGTTTTCCAATAAGCCACATCAGGCACATAATGAAACATAATGCTCAGAAAATGAAACAAGCGTCTCTTACATTGGTCTCTCCCGAGGGAACTTCCTGGCCATTCGCAATCAGCAGCTCCTTCATGTCATTGGCTGAACAATATTTCCGCAGCTTGTCCTTGATCCCCCAAATAAGCTGGCTTTGATTCTGCAGACAAAGGCAGCCATGACACACACAAAAAAATGAACATGACATCAAACATTATCAAACTAAAATATGAAAAGCAGCTTTAAAAAGTACCTTTAACTGGTCGTCTAGCTTTTTCTTCTCACTGTCTTCCTCTGTCTTCTGTTTCTTTGATGCTCCGTCAACATCATCAGATTTCCGCTTTCTGTGAAGACAAACATAAGTTTTCAAAAAACTCCTTCAAAACTTTTTTGTTTTCTCTTCAGGTAATTCAGCAGGGTTAACAAGTAAGGTGAGAAAAAAAATCCAAATTAACTTCCTAAATGAGCCTCAGAGGAACACAGGACAGGAGTCAAGATAAGGAATAACAAGCCTGATTCTGACACCTTCAGTCATTAAGCAGATTCAATTGGGCCTCATTAGTTAATGGACACACACAAACACAAGCTGGTGCATGTCTGCACAGTCCCAGGTGTCACTGTTAATATTGTGCCCTCTGCCCTGACAAGGAAACTGCATTAGCATCCTGTGAGACCAGACATGCACACACATTTCAGTTAATGACCATCCAAGTCTCAGACAAACCTCCCTCATCAGACAAAATTGATATCTATGGGGAGGAGGGAGGCACATAAAACAACTTGGAAATGTGTTCCAGCAGAAGTGTATGTTTGCTGTTTTCTGAGTGAAGATGGCCAGTGTCAGAATAACACTGATGAAGCCCTTAGATTCTCTACTATGATTATAAACAGACCCAACACTGCTGCAGACGGGTGAGTAATTTTACTTCTTTAATGCATTTCATTGCCACTGTGAGTATGATTTGCACCTTTTTTCTTTCTTTAGGATGAATATGGAGGACACTGTGGCATTGTTCAAACTCTACACCTCCCAAAACACAAGCAACTCCTCCCATTTTTTGTCCCCTCTTCTAAAAGGTTTCCAGAAGTTTTCAGCTGCTTCCATATCGAATGCCTCTTCTTCAGCTTCGCCGCCACCTGCCGACTTGGTGATTTCCCCCAACGTGGCGTACATGGCGGCCGAGCTCGTCATCGCCTTTTTCTCCACCACAGGAAATCTACTGGTCTGTGCCGCTGTGGCCCTCAACCGCAAATTGCGCACCGTCACCAACTACTTCCTGGTCTCACTATTCCCTGTGCCATCCTGACCGACATCGGTTTGCCGCGTCACAATCTCTACCTGTGTCTCCTCATGCTCAGCGTTTTGATCATGTTCACCCAGAGCTCCATCTTCAGCCTGCTGGCAGTGGCTGTGGAGCGCTACGTTGCCATTTTCATGCCGTTTCGATACCAGGTCCTCATGACGCCGCGCAACGCTGTGCTGGTGATCCTTGCCACGTGGATTCTGGCTTTTCTCATCGGACTTGTGCCTCTGATGGGCTGGCACAAGACACCGCCTGATACAGGCAACTGTTTCTTCGTCCTGGTGGTGGACATGACCTACATGGTCTATTTTAATTTCTTCGCTTGCGTGCTCACACCTCTGGTGATCATGTTCCTCATCTACGCCCAAATTTTCGTCACGGTCAAACGGCAAGTGCGGCGCATCACATCTGAGCAAAGAGGCAACGGACAAACGAGGACCACGGCCAATATGCGGCGAGAGATGAAGACCGCTACTTCTCTCTTTTTAGTCCTTTTCCTCTTCACAGTCTGCTGGATCCCGCTTCATATAATCAACTGCTTCCTACTTCTTTGTCCACATTGCTATGTGCCTCTGGAGCTGCTGCTCACCGCCATCATCCTGTCACATGCGAACTCTGCTGTCAACCCCTTCCTTTATGCGTACACCATGACTGCTTTCAGGGACACATTTAAAGCAATTTTTATGTGCTGCAGAACAGTGGTGGACCGAGAAGCTTTAAATGAAACCAACAGTGGTGAACAACGCTAGACCTGACCATACTTTGATCCCAAAAATTTAAACTTGTATAAATGATTTTGGCTCACCCCTCAGATTTGACAGCAGGGAGCCTCTTCTTCAACTCTTCCTTGTCCTCTGCCCGCAGTGCATTGAATCCCTTCAGCTGAGCGGCGCTGTACTCGGGCTTGAAGGCCAGCTCCTCCCTGCGGCTCACGAAACACGCTGTGTGGTACCAGCGGTCAATCAGACCCAGCTGTGGCTTTTCAGGGTCCACGGTTTTCTTGGACACACGAATCTGATCCTGGAGGTTCAAACAGATGAAATATTTATGCCAAAATGACAAAGCTAACTCACCAGTTATTGTTAAATTTAAACAACATTTCCGAGACAATAAAAACGGTCACAAACCTTTTCTATTTTCTGCTCGCAGCCTTTGCATGTGCTGCGGTTCGACTTGGCATATTCCACAGCAAAGTCATTCAATGTCTTCTCACCTTTAGCTCCACCCTTCTGGTCACTTTTCCCTACAAACAGGTATAATAATGAGTCTACAGATGCAGTCAATATGATGGTATAGGTTCAGTACTCTGTCTGATAAACCCCAAACACCAAAAATTTACTAACACAATATTGAACAGAACTCAGTCGAGAAGCTTAAACTAGGGAATTTTTGCTTGAAAAACGACTTCTGTACAACTGAGTAATCCACTTAAAAATCAGTCATTGAAATAGTTGTCATTTTTCATTCAAATGACTGACAGACTCTAACCTGTGACGCAGCTTCAACTACAGTTTGGTCACCAGGAGACCAAGTGTGTGCAGACTGTTTTTTTGTTTTTTTTTAATCTCCGTTCCAGAGTCAATAACTCCTATAAATTCTTGTCACTCATCTGGTAATTATGTTATCTTCTCATGATAAAGACATTTACACTAAAAGGAGAAATTACAGTTTTTATTTGCTGCTGCAATGTACTGATTGATCCACTGATGAAGCAATATTTACCCATTACTTAGAAATGCTGTTATTTCTCTGTGTGCTTATAATAACTAAAGAAGCTTTAGTTATTTGGGGGGGGGCTAATAAAACTACTGACCTCCTGCAGCACCGCCACTTTCAATGGCCTTTTTCACCTTCTGCTGATCATCCCATCGGAGATCAGAAAACCCAGCGATATCAGCAGTGGACTGAGCTGCTGCTCGCTGCCAGAAGCAGGAGAAGTGGTGCCAGTGGGGAACTTTCCCATCAAACATGGGAGACTGGAAGACAAAGAAGAAACACAGATGTTTAGCTTCACAGTGTAAATCATCTCTTATTACTTCTTCCAGCTGAAAGATTCTACAATGTCTTTGGAAGGATATATTTTTTCTGCCAGACAGGACAAAATTGTATCTTTTTTTTACTGATGTCATGTTATATGTAAGATGTCCACATGAGCTGGGTAGTTATACGACACAAGCAATAAAGTCTACTACTGTCTTAAAAAAGAATGACACAATGATACTTTGGTTCTACTCTAAGTTAAATTCTGGTTCTGCAAAATGTTACAAACAGTCCATGTTTTGTTTAATATTTTTTGTGGACATCAGCATAAAAAAAAAGATGTAAACATACTGTTTTATAGCAAAAATGTTTATTTGCATCGATAACCCATGGATAACAAAAATAGAAACACCACCAATACATAGATATGAACATACAATTCATTTGTCTATTTGTCTGTTCAGGAGAAAACACATTTTTGATACAGGAAATAGGTTATGTGCTGCATTCCCCTCCTCTCAACAACCCACATGATGCATATACAGTATTTTTTTCAGATTCAGTAAGACATGATTTACTAAGCAAGTCCTATTTTTTCCCCCTATTTTATATAAAACGCAAACAAAAGTGACTCAAGAATAGAGCCCTGTGGGATCCCTATATTCATGAAAAGGGTATAGTGTGTGAAGTGATCAAACTGTACTGCCCCTGCTGACTTGTGTGCGTGTTAAATACACTGAATGTGACAGGTCTTTGGAGAGAAAAGTCGAGTGCCCTGAAAATCTGGAGCTGCTCCATCAGCCATGAGTAGGCTGACTCTCAGCAGCCACATAAGCAGCTCTCGGGACTCTTAAAGTGATTAGCTCTCTGTGGGGCAGCAGAACTGGTATTGCCGCCGCTGCGTGTTGTGATTTGGGCTCCTGGGCTAGAGAAACTCCGAACAGCTGCAGACTCCGAGGATAAATCAAATGAGTTCATGAACTGCACGATAAATAACTGCCAGACCGAGACAAGAGAAAGGCTTCGCGGCTCTTTGTGATCAGGAGTCCAAAGACAATGTCAGCCATTTAAATGCTAACTAGGGCCTAATTTAGCGCAACTGAAACAACACTTTAAGCTACATTTTTATACTCTCAGTCAGCCCCTACACATGCGCTACACCCGCACAACAAATTACATCCTTTACAAAGGAGCACCTTGGCAGCAAGACAGCGAACGGAGCAGGTTTTCCTCCACATGTCGCCACCTTACCTGCACCATGATGGCCATCCTCAGCGAGTCTTTAGCTATGTTTTCTTTGCATTTTTTGCACGACGCACGGCCGCTTTTGGCATACTCCGCCCTGTACAGTTTGTCCTCTTGTGAGTCTGCCATGGTTTATTTATTTACTTGTATTAAAGCAGACCTAAATGAAATCACTGCGACGCGAACAACTTTCTCCGGAAGGCGAGGAATCGCAACAATCCGCTCACAGGCAGATAGAAGCCCGCGTGCCTGTACGGCGCAGAAAGGAGAGTCACGTGAAGAGCTCTCACTCCGTCTCTGTTTCCCCACACCGACACCAGCAGCACCACCGACACCCGGACAAACCTCAGTTGTGAAGTTGCAGTCTTTTTTTACTAACTAGGCTGAGGCTCCCAGATAAAGACATCAAGTAACAGAAATTTGTAACTTTTACTTTTGACAATGTTGTTTTAAAAAAATAATAATAATGATGCAGTTTTTGGTTCATCCTGCTACAAATCCTGCTGATGTAACACAAAATCAAGACCAGACTTAAATTAAGATTTAAAGAAAACGCATTAAAAACATGACGAGAAAACTATACGAAATCCATCAAGACATCACTTGAATGTTAAATTATTAAATCCATGCAATGAATTGCGTGAAAAACAAAACAATACGAGTATCTCAACGTTTTACGAGCACTGAGAAACACTATTACCACTAACTCTTGCGGCTTTACTTAAACTTGGCACGTGACTTAACTCGCTCTAAAACACAAACTTGTATTTCAGTACTACTCAAAGTCCGACATATACATGAAAAAACAATAGAACTATGATTATTATGATTACCACATCGTATTATTATAATTATTACATGATTATTATGACTGATTAAGGATTTTAAAAAGGCTGATTAAGATATTTTATAGGCCACATGTTTATATTTGATTACTTTTAGACAAAAACATGAAAATGAATCAATTAAAATATTTCTATCCCGTGAAAACAATAAAACAGTATTCAAAGAGGTGACGTTACAGAATGTTATAAATGGAAATGTTTCATGGGAAATAAAACCAAAATCCGACTTTCAGGAAACATTTATTTTTGTCTAGGAAAGGACTATTAGACACTAGATGAGATGATTTTTTTGGGGGATTTGTTCAGAAGAAAAGTAAAGCGCAAGAGTTCCGAGTGACCCATCTTTCCGAATAGAGCATCAGTGAGCCGGCGGCAGAAGACCCGCGCTGGCTGCAGACGCAACTAATGGAGTCAAGAGAAATCGAGGCGACTCTCAAAGAAAGGAACATCAGTTTATTGTAAAAGCAAAGCTTTAAATGTTTAGTGCACATAAATAATACGCTCCTCTGTCTTCGCTGCTTATTTTAACTAGAACATGAGCAGGGTCGGGTTGATATTATTGTAAAATACATTTTTTACCTCATAACCCGTAAAAATCTCATTGCTGCACCTTCAAAACAAAAGACTGGGTTGAGTTAAATGAGAGCGGCATGTAATTAATTATACACACAGTTAAACCAAACAATAAAAGCACTCAGAGTAACGGTCATAACTGGTTTTATTAGCAAAAATTGTACTGGTCTTTTATTTTTTAAAAAACAAAACTTATATAAAAAGAAAAATAAAAATAAAAAAATGAATAGCACACTACATAAATATTTATCAGAATTAATTTGTGAACATTTATTTATTTTTATTTTTAATATATTTTTTAACTTTAACAATTAAACATGTATTTGGAATGTTTTTATCTACTTGATAACTTCAGAGTCACTGTGTTACACTGTTTAATTATTTACTTAACAAATTTAAGCCAAGATGCAGATGCTGTGTGTGAAAAACTAAGTACACCCTTACTACCTCCATAGAAATTAAGAGGTTAAATAGCAGCCAGGTAGCTGCTGATCAAATGCACTTGATTAACTGATCATCAGCAAGTGTGAGCTGATGATTAGTTAATCAATGATTAACTGATTTTAGCTGATGATCAGCTAAAGTTTGGCAGTTTGCTGCTCTGGGGCATTCAGGTGTTTGTTAGCACAGGACAGATGAGACCAAAGTGGAGATGTTTGGCAAAAAAACAAACAGAGCATGGAGGTGGAGGGATGATGATTTGGGCTTCTTTTGCAGCCACAGGACCTCAGCCCCTTACCAAAGTATTCTAGAGTCAAATGCCATCTGTCCGACAGCTTGGCTAAAACTACACACACAGGGCCTCAGGGGGAGGGCACGTGTGGCACATAGGCCATAGTGAGTAGGGCCATTAATGTGGCTTTGTTCACTGTGTCGCGTGGTCAACAACCCCTCCCTTTTTAATCACACAACATGTTACAAAAAAAGGAAAAAGAATGTTGGGCTGAAACTGGGTCAACAGGACACTGATCCCAAGCACAGCAGCAAATCTCCAACAGAATGACTGAAAAAGAGAAGAATCAAGGTGCTGCAATGGACCAGTTAAAGTCCAGACCTCAACCTGATTGAAATGTTGTGACAGGACCTTTAAGAGAGCTGTGCATAAACAAATGCCTGCAAACCCCAAACAGCTCTGTAAAGAAGAGTTGTCCAAAATTCCTCCATAATGATGCAAGAGACTGACAGTCATACAGAAAATGATTACTTCAAGTTATTGCTGTTAAAAGCTACTGAATCACAGAGTGTAGTTAGTTTTACCACACACTGCTTCTGCATTTTGTTAAGGACCCAATGACACGGTGTAATTGTAAGACCTGTAAGGACCAAACGATTTCTTTATTATATCGCGATACATAAAATCAGATGGTGCACTTTCCTTTTATTGTGACTAGAACAGGAATGGAGGGACATACAAGGTGTTTTTGGCATTAAAACTGGTTCAGTCTTAGTTATGAATCTCAAAAACCCAGAGCAACACTGACTCTGACAAGGGAGAAAACAAGAAATACTGGCTCAATGGAAGCTATGCAAACAGAGTATTTACAAAAGTAAACCAAGCTGCAATCAGTTTATAAATAAAGGGAATTTTTGTTCTTGGATTATGTTGAATGGGTGAAGTACAGTGATCAAAATCCCTTTAACACACAAAACCTGTGGATATGAAGTAGAAATAATGCTTCACTTCACAACATGACATTTACTAAAAAAAAAAAATCCAATAAAATATAATAAAACACAATACAAACAAAGAAACAGAAAAAACACCATTCTGTATTGGCCATTTGCAATCTAGGAGAGTTTGTGCTCAGAGGTAGTGTTTGGCTTAGAGGTCTGACATGTTGCTGAAGTATTAACCCAGCAGACAAAAAAAGACATGTTGGCTTTTCCTTTGTTTTGTACAAAACAACCTTAAAATCAGTCATATAGCATATAGATATGGCAATAATAATGATAAAAAAATAGTTTGCACTGCTTTCAAGATGCATATGAAACTTAAAAGAAGCCAGAATCTTGATTAGATAGCTAGATAGATTTCTAGATAGAAATCCAGAACTCAAGAAACATGAGCACTAATGAATTCCCATAATTATCACTTAAGTTGTGCAAAATTTCCTGAAGATGCCATGAAAGATGGTTTGGACACAGTCTTTGAAGAAACTGGAATAAAGATTTATGCGGTACTGAACTCCTACCATAGGTACCCCGGCATCTTGTCTGGCAGCTAATTTGGTTATGGCAAAGCATTAAAGGAATGTGGCTGGAATGTGTCCCGGCCAACGTGTAGCCGTTTGACTCCGACAGTCCTGTCAGCGCTGCAGTCTGGAGGGAGTCCGGTTAAACCTCCTGCTGCTCTCTCTCATCTTCTCCTTGTGTCTGGCCTGGACGAGACTGAACACTACCTCTGCCAGCGTCATGCGTCCTCCTGTCTGCCCTCCCAGGTGGCCATCTGTCCCGTTGTTGGCCATCTTGCTGCGCATGGTCCTGATGAAATAGGTGCGGACTTTCCCCTGGTGCTCGCTTACCTGCAACAATGTGAAAGACTCATTTATTGCACATACTTTATTGCTGTGTCTCCCACATTACTTGTGAAGATAACTAGCCTTCGTAATCAGTCTCCACTCACCCCCTTGACAAATATTTCTCCACGTAGCTCCAGGACAAAGCCCCATTCGGTCAAGATCCTGCGGGTGGCCTCAGGAACTTGGATGCGTCCGCTCACACCTGTGCTGTTCATGCGGCTGGCTAAGTTCACTGTAGAGCCCCAGATATCATACTGCGGTTTGGTGGCACCGATCACCCCTGCAACCACGGGTCCATGCGCAATGCCTGTATGGGTCCAAACCCAGATAATAATTTCACACGTTTGTAGGTCTACAACGCTGTAAAGCCTTAATGGATTGTTTTATATAATTAACAATACTGTGCTGATATACATTTGTGTGTGTGGCTGTGGGAGGTCATACTACTTACCCACACGCAGCTGAAAGTTTTGGGTGGAGTGCCTAACAATCTCTTTCAAGGTCTCTTGCATTGCCAATGCAAACAAAACCAGCTCACTCAGGTGGTTCCATTCATCCATGGATGTCTGGAGGAGACAAAGATGAACGTGGAGTTTCATACAGAGAGATGATATCATAGCAGGGACCACGAATGAAAGCAAAGGCAGTAAAAAAAAAACAAAACGAAAGGAAATAATCCAAACCACACACAGAAAGATCTCCCACCTGTTTATCTGGAGCTAAACCTGATGCCGCCATGTAGCAGCTCCCAATTGTCTTAATCTTCTCCACATGATGAAAATACGGCTCCTCAAACAGCTTGTTAGAAGATAAGATTAAATTACACATCAGGTTTAGCAGCTGACTTATGCAGATCCTATTTATCAATCCAGAACACGAGCCCTGGATTGAACTACACTATCTCTGTCTTATTTTTATCAGATAAATTATTGTTCCAAGAGGGATACTGTATAAATATACCACATTTTCAGTCCAACGCTCACCTCATCAAACCCGGCAATTATCTCATTGAGCAGGCGGAGGCATTCCACTCCTTCATGTTTCATTTCTTTCTCCTCAAAGTACTCATCAAACCCAGCGATGGAGGCAAACATAACGCCCACTTCATCGTAGGACTGGGAGTAAAGATCCTAAAAGGAGAATCATGATGGGTGAATCCTTAAAATCCTCTGTTTGAGTCATACACCGTACTGTGCAAAAGTCTCGAGCCACCCTTAATTTCTTTATATTGTGTTTCAAAGGAGCCAGGCTGTCTTGTCATTTTTTAAAAACTGGTCTTGAACAATAGTTCTCTGGGCTTTCTGAAGATCTTTCACAGTTTTTCTTTGGACAGTGGCTGCTTTTTCACTCATTTTCAGTCCAGTCCTTGTACCCGACCATTTTCAGAGGAATGTTTTGTTTTGTTTGTTAAGCCACTAAACACTGAATCATTTAAGCATAAAAAAGGCACCTAACTCAAGGAATGAACTGGGTGTTTAAACTGTATCTTTAGACACTTTGTTACTAGGAGCTTGTCACAAAAAGACATCATTTGTTCTTATCTACAGCAGATGAACAGTATCTGAAAGTCATGTAGTTAAGAAATAGGTAAAAAAAAAAATGAAATGCATCTGACCCTTCAGTTGATCCATCTATTGTTTGTTGAAGCCTCATCAGAAATGGTCTCACTGGAAGGTTGGCTGTCAAGAGGCCATTCTTAAGGAAGGGAAACAGGATGAAAAGGCTGAGGTATGCCAGATTACACAAGAACTGGACTGAAAATCAGTTCAATTTGAAATTTTTGCTTCTAATTGTTGTCAGTGTGTTTAAAAGAGGACAGGAGAGTGGTACAACAGTGAGAGTCTGCAGTCATCAGTAAAACATGGTGGAGGCTCTGTCGTGGCCAGCAGTGTTGGAGATCTTGTCAAAATTGATGGAATTATGAACAGAGAAACGTACCATCAGATTCCACATGGTAATGTATTAAAAAAAAAATGGCAACATTGTTGAAGCAGTGTGGGATCATTTTGAATGAGAATAAAACAAAAGCCAGCCAACATCTAAAGAGCAGCTTTGAATGTCCTTCAAGAAGCCTGGAGAACTATTCCTGAAAACTCCTTAAAGAAATGACAGGAAAGATTACCCAAGAGAGTTCAGGCTGTGTTGAAGAATAACAGCTACTACAAATATTGACTTTCAAGCTTGTTAGAATTGCACAAACTCTGTGTTTGCGTTATATACTGAATTTCTATGTCTGTTTGCATGTGTCAATAAATCACTGCACCTATTTTGCATTTTTGAATATAAGGAACCCCATAAATAGCTAAACTGCTATTTATTAGTCCAATCAGCATTTCCAAAGAATTGATGGTCTCTCAGTCTGAGACTGCTGTGAATCTGATTGTCTGCCAAAAGAAGAGATCAAAGGTTTCGGGGGTGCTTCTGTTACCTCATCATGCTTGCTCCGGTCCAGGAAATGTTGAGCTACATGAACTGGTAGGATGTTGTAAAGCAAACACTCATTGTGTTCCCGCAACTCCCTCATGTCTGCCACCTCCTGCTGGGCCTGCAAACGCCACAGGAAGTCCAGTCTGGCAGTTGCCTCCCACTGGGTAGAAAAGATACAGCGAGATAGAACATCACCTGCCTGCAATACACTCCCGTGTGACAGTAAACAGTTCTGGTCTCTGTAACATATGCTAGAAAAATACTGACGTGATGACAGGATCATCTAATTTTCAAATTTCAACTGAAAATTAAGTTCAAACTGGGAAAATAAAGGTTACGAGCACCTGGCGTCCGTTGTAGAAGACGGCAACAATAAACATGGCCATGAGAAGGAAGGAAATTCCATTTCTTCTGACATAGTGAGACCTGTAACAAAGTATTTTAGGAAAATCGATACACTCTGGGGACAAAAATACACCTACAGGAGCTGCTTGGCCATGGAAACCAATGCCATAAAGCTTCCATTGCACAGTTTTTGTGCTGTTGTTAATGCCAGAGGAGGTTTGGAACTCGGCAGTTATTGAATCTGCAAAAGCGACTATGTGTACCTGAACTGAAAACACCTGAACTGAAAGATTAAGAGGTGTGGCCCAATACTGTTTCCCATATAGTGTGTATAGAGGTGAATATTTAAATACAGTACTGTGTAGTAAAAATGCAGTACAGTTTGCATTTTGCTCAGCATGCACTGACCTATGCAGCGTATCGTGGTGTGTGATTGAGACAAATGCCAGGTGGCTGAGATAGGAGTAGACGGTCACTGCCAGCAGCAGCATCGCCAGCTTCAGCAGAGAGTTTAGACGCAGAAACACTGCACAAGTCACCATGGCAATCACGCCACTCAACACAAAAATCTGAAGGGAAAAAATGGGATAGATGAGAAAGCGTTAATGATTTAACTTTACTGAAACTAAATGTGCTTTTAAAAAAATAGAGACATTTGGATAAATCAACAGGAAACATATAAAATCTCTTGAATAACAGTACCAAATTTAAACTACTGTTGTCCTTGCCTCAGGGTAAATGCAGACGGTGAGTGGACGTGAGCCTGTGGTGGTCTTGTCCACTATGTCAGCCTCTCCTGTGTTCATGAGGATGCACCACACCTGCAAGCAGCACAAAATATTCCAAGCAGATACCAATTAGGCCACAGTCTGCACCACAGAGTGGCAGTTGAAGGGTTAATTCATTATTGACACCCATTTGTACTTTTACATTGGTACTCTGGCATGGAAGAAAAACCTTGAAAACAGACTTGGCTGCAGTACAGCTGCAAACTCTCTGATGATTGGTGATTTATAACCTTTTATCGTATTTTAGGTCCATTTCCGTTCTCTACTACTGACTGAGGGAAACATTTGGCTGCTGAATCAGTTCATCAGTTTGTCTGTCTTATTTGTTATTGAGAAGGTAATGTTTAGTGAGTTTTCTGCTAAATACAGTGGCACTAACAAAATGACAGGAAGCCAAGCTGGAGGTGGCAGAGCTGACAGGATTAGAAATGAATAGATCAGAGGGACAGCTCAGGCTGAGCAGTTTGGAGACAAAGTTAGAGAGGGTGGTTTGGACATGTGCAGAGGAGATATAGCGGATATATTGGACAAAGGATGTTGAAGATGGAGCTGCCAGGCAGGAGGAAAAGCGGAAGACCACAGAGAAGATTCATGGATGTAGTGAAAGAGGACAGAGGAAGATGCGAGGGATGGGGTAAGATGGAGGCAGATAAGCTGCTGTGAAGAAGAAGAAGAAGAAGAAGAAGGAGATTTACTAAATACAGCTACTTGTGACAGCTAAAAACAATGACAGTGGTGAATGTTTATCAGAACAATAAAGCAGCCAAAGAAAGAGCTGAAACTTGCTGTAAATATATCCAAAATAGCAAAATAGACCAGTCAGGAAACAATTACATAAGTAAACGAATCACTGGAAAAGTCCCCTTTTACCTCCTTACATTTACAAGGGCCTTTTACATCACTGAAAAGGGTCTATGCTTATTTTATTTTTTAACTCTGTTGCACTCCTGTGTTATGTTTGCCTGCCAAGTGGGGTGCACATATCAGCAGGGAAGTGCAATTTTGTACTTTATGCACATTTATTTCAGAGAAAATTGTGCAAATTAATGTGTTGAATTCACATTCATTTGGTTTACAAGAGTCAGTTACAACTGGATAGATAGAAAAAGTGCAATAATGCAGGCATAAAAAAATGTAGTGTTGAAAAAGAGGGAATTTTGTGTATATTATTCTTCTTACCATGTCAGTAGAGGCTAAGCCAAAGTTGATGAAGATCGCTATAAGGGTAAACAGATTGCGGGCACTGTTGTTTTCGTGGATCCAGCAACAGAAGTGTTGCAGTGATGCAGGAGTCCACTTGAACTCTTCAGCAAAGGCAACCAAAAGCAGCAGCATGTAGGCAAGCAGAAAGACTGAAAACTGGAGAACCGCCGGAAACAGCCTACAGGTGCGGTACAATGGGGGGGGGGGGTTAAGAGGAAGAAGAAAGTAACTAAAGTCATGAATGTGTTAATCCAGGTTAGCAAAGTTAAAAAAAAAAACCCACAAAACAACACCCCCACCCCCACCCCCCCAAGAAAAAGGTGGGCAATATGAACAGTGTAGATTTAAGGGGCTGTGGCAGGAAAGGTTTTGATAGCAATGTTCAGTGCATTCTTTTAAAAACCACCAGGTGGCATCAAAGTTTAAAAAAACTACAAAAAAAACAATCTTGACTACAGTAGCTGTAAAATCAGAAGAAAAAAAAAAGAACACAGTGGGAGCTCTTTTTAGGGTTAAATAAGCACAAGGGTAACGCTAATATGAAAATATTATTGAAGATATTCATTCAAAACTTTGTAAGTTGAGGTTTAAAAGTTGATTTGAGGCATAACAGGACAGCCTTGACGCATGATAAATGGAATAAACACTGAGCACTGATTCTAACATGTTGGTGCTCTCCTACCTGGGGGCAGGGATGAGGGCCTGCGCAGCCATGAGAAACAGAAGCAAGATGAAGGCACAGACCAGGTTGGAGTTGAACATTTCGTCTCTCATCTGGGAGAACTGGACGGGTCATATGTGAGCAAAATAAATGTCACATTTCAGCTACACGGATATCTTTGGAGATCTGTTTTTTTTCCTGACTTTTCTGTGCAGCCTACCTTGTCCTCGATGTTTGAGTCCTTGAAGACAAGAGTCAGTAGAGTGATGTGCTCTTTGTGCATACGCTCACTGCTTCGAAGCTCAATAGCATGTTTAATGCGTTTGTTAATCTCTCTGGAGTTGGACTGCCAAAGGCTGGGCATTGAGCCATTTGTGAAGGCAGCTAGAATCTGAAAGAAAAGAATAAGATGGTGGTAGACCTCAGACATGGTTAGTACGATATGTGTGCCCCCTTCCTCATTTCTAAGTCTTTTGCATATTTCCATCCATCCATCCATCCATTCTATTCCACTTATCCTTTTCAGGAACTTGGCATTGAACTCACATTCACACCTATGGGCAATTTAGAATCACTAATTAACCTAACCCCACTGAAATTCAGCACCTTTCTTTCTGGTATTTGTGCACTTACACTGTTCATGTCAACTACAGTCCTGAAAGGTACACACGGATTCCAGGTTTGAATTGGTTTTTGGGCTTTGGGGAGTTCAATGTGGTCAAGTTTGTCCCTGTCCTCCTGAGGGCAGATGAGGAACGTGTCGATGTTATATTTTCGTAGGAAAGCATTCCTGTCACGGCCATGGCCGTCCTCTGTCTTGTAGGTGCCTTCTAGACAGTCCAGAGTTGCCCTTGAGATGTGGATGCGTCTGGTTAAGGGAGAAAGATAATTGATGTAAAACGAAATGAGCACTTGGTTATCTGGATTCACTGATTCAGATACACTTTACAGAGTGAAAATATAAAATTAAAATATTGTAAATGAACTGAGGACAAAAGATGCACCCTCTATGTCGATCCTTTTTTTTTAGTGTTTTTCATCATTTATACATCACCAGTCCACTGATGAATATAAAAAATGTGCCTTTTAAGAAATTAAATAGTAAGTGCATTTTTCTTAGCTTACATATTTGTCTTATAGAAAACTGCTCACCCAGGTATGCCCCCGGCTTCCAGCATGTTGGCAATGCCCACATCCCAGGACCAGACATCAAACTGCCATTTCTGCAGACCCAGCACCCCACAGAGGACAGAGCCCGAGTGGATACCAATCCTCATGTCCATGTCAAACTTCAGTTGCTTCCGTACATACCTGGCGATGGTGTGTAGTAAGTGACCGTGACTTATAAAATAATTGTTTATCTTACGCAATTGTATGGATGGCTGTAGAGTCATGATTTATAAACTGAGAAATCAGTTTATATTCTGTTTTCAGTTTTTTTCTAATTGCACTGTCATAAACTTTAACATTTAACATGCTAACTGAGGTCTGTAGAGTCTGAGATGTAGCACTTGGGGTTCTCTTTGCTTTTCTTTTTGCTTTTGCTTTTTGTTACTCTTTGTAGTTTATCTGAGGTCATAGTTACATAATTTTAAAACCTGCTAAGGACCACATAATATATATATTTTTAATTATGTCCTGATATGTACACTAAAATCTTGGAAGCATGGCCAGTGTGACCTTTGCTCCCAAAATATTTTACAAACATTTGCTCTCAGAGTCAAAACAGAATTAGGGATAATTTTGTACAGAGGGACCTGAAATTGTCAGATGTCCCTGGGGGAGTTTATGATCACTGCATCACTCTTGAAAATAGATTTTTAATCCCAGTGAGACTTTTACCTGAATAAATAAAGGATATTATATGTTATACTATAGCAAGTTTTCACAGATCTAATAAAAATGTTGAAAACCATTGTCATTTATTTGGAGTCTTGATTCCTGCATCCAAACATACATGCAAAATGGCAATTTTCTCAGTTAAGCTGAATTTATCTTTGTGTTTAAATATGATGACTGACCGTATAGTGTTGATCATAGCCAGGCCCATCTCAACACAATAGCGGGCGTGGGCACGCTGTGGCTCGGGAACCCCTGACACACAGTAGTAACAGTCTCCAAGTATCTTTATCCGTAAGCAGTGGTGCTCCTGTGATGAAAGAAGAAGAGGGACATTAGAAGCTGGGAGATGTTTTACAGAAACCAAAAAAAAAAAAAAAAAAGCACTCAGGATCTCACCTCTGCCAGTCGGTCAAAGCGTCCAAAGAGCTCGTTGAGGGTGCGAACCAGATCCTGGGCTGACAGGTTCATAGACAACAAAGTGAAGCCCTTGATGTCCGCAAAAAGGATGCTACAGGAAGGAGGAAAAGTCAAAGAAGTCTGAAATTAAATATTTATGTTCCAGTAAACATATTACAGGCATAAGGTTTGCCTGCAACTTGAGACCAGTGTTTTTCTTAAGTCTTACAAGTGAACAATGATTTGGAGGCCTTTGACCCTAAAAATGCTAAAACTAACTAAAGCTAAACTAACATACTGACGTGTGTGTGTGTATGTGTGTGTGTGTGTATGTGTGTGTGTGTGTGTACCTGACGTCTTTGTACTGGTGGATATAGATCTTGTGAAACTCTTGAGGGTTTAGATCATTTTCCAGAGCAGTCATGTCAGCAATCATCTCCAAGGCAACAAAGCGAGGCAGGATGGACAGAACTAGACGCTCCTGTCAGGCAGTGCAACAACGTGACAGTCAAGAAAATGAGTTCAATCAAAGCTGTGCAGCAAATTCTCTGGCTTTAAACTTCAGGGAAGTTCCGTCTTCATTGTACCTGTCTCTGGTTCTCTTGCTCTAATTTGAGGCGTCCCTTCGATGCAGCGTCGCGTCTCCAGGAAAGCCTGGCGCTGGGCGTGGTCTGTCAGGTAGTGAATGAACAAGCCAGCTGTGTTCATCCCCAAGTACAGCAGGCCTCTGGCAAACACCTACATCCAAAGAGTTTAAATGCTACATTTATTCACAGAAAACCCAGAGCATCTGGGGCAAAAAAAGGGGGGGGGGTAGAAAAATGAGACAAAACCTTGGAAAAAAGCTTAAAGGGAGAGGGGAAATTTTCTATGTATGGTAGATCTTGAACCAGTATTGGATTGAGAACACGCTGGATGGATAGAAATAGTGAATTTTAAGGTAAAGTTTGTAAAAAATATATTTTTTTAAATCATAGCATCCCAGTATACTTTAAAAACAGAGTAGGCAATGTATTACTGAAATTCACGTGAACTGAGAGTCTTTAGAAAATCAAAGGTGAGACTGTATATAAGCGATCACCACCTTTGTTTTTCTGAAACCAAACATAAGAAGCACGGGGTGGATCGGATTGAGAAACCGAGAACACCATTTACTTTCAAACTCCAGCATTTCTTTTCTCAATTTCTGCCTCCTGCCACTTTAAAGACTACAAAAGGCTCTAAGAAAACAAACTTTCCATGAACCTTAACAGACTGGTCATATCTTTATCTACATGATCTACATGTTAAGTGTAACAGTAGAAAAGGAAATTCAGAAAGAGACTTGTTTTTTCTTACCTTTCTCAGAAGCAAAGCATCACTGTAGCAGCACACTATCTCCACCAGAATGTGCAGTATTGAGGTGAGGGAGCCCGCACATATGGCCCACAGCAGAGGTAATGGCAGCAGTGTGTATGTTGCAAACAAAGTGAATAAAAGGTACCACGATGGGTCTTTTTCCAGTCCATACACCAGCCCCCCCAGCACCTGCGTGGTCTGTGACAACCAGCTGGTGAGGCCGGCGTAGTGAAGCCACTGTGGGGACATGGAGTCTTTCTGGGTCAACACCGTGATACACAGAGCTGTGGCTAAGGCCATGAACATGCCTGTCAGGCAGCCACGCAAAGTGTCTGTGGAAGCATCTGGCGCCAACGCCAGGTACAGAACCAAAACGTGTAGCTTGGCCACCACATCTATCACATTAGTGATGGCCAGAGAGTTACGTCTTTGGGTAGAAGAGTGCTGCTGGTAGAGTTTCTCTAGGTCATGGGACTTGAAGGTGTGCAAGAGTGTGGGTATGTAGACACCACAAACTGTTCGACCCCAGTGGACGAAAAAGTCGGCGTCGCTGGAGTAGTCATTAAAAGCACCCCCAGTACTGCTGTGTGTGCTGGTGGATTCACGGACCACAGGCTGGACTCTGAATGTGGAAGAGCGGCGCTTTGTGACCCCACGTGAGGCTTTGCTGCGGATTTGCCGGTTGATCTCCTCTATGTAGGCATCTGTCACAAAGATTTTGCGTGCTGGCTCAACACCCAACTGTCAAAGGATAAATATAGAAATCATTCCAAGCAATATCAGCACTTGTTCCTTTGTTATTCCCGTGTTGCAGAGCTGTCACGACAACAAATCATCCTTACAAAATAACAGTGTCTTCACGATACCGATAAATAATTTGATCCTTCATTCAAAGTTACAAACTTGTGTTTTCATCTCTCATTTGGGAAATGGAGGCAGATAGAGTCTGTGTACAAAAAGCTTACAGAAATAGACACTTAGTGGATGATGTAAAAACAGCCACATTCACATGCAAAGAGGATTAATTAGTCAGCAGCCACTCTTACTGGCCTGTAAAAGTCGAGGTCACTGGCACCAGGACAATGCTAAGGTAAAGGGAGCGCTCTCTTATTTAGCCAAGTCAACAAATCTTTTTGAAGCAGGGCCAATAGGTCTGTTAAACAACATACATAAACAACGCATCGTCTCTCTAATACACTCTTTATTTGACTTTTCTCCCACGCTGATGTAGAAATAATAATATAACAGCGATGCTGCCTCATGCCTCTGGGCTCCTGGTTACTAAAGTGAATCTGTGAGATTAGAGACACAGGGGTGACAAATTCATATCACGCCGTGCACAGGTTAAAAACAATGCCTAAAAGGCAAAGCAAGGTTGAGTTTGAAAGCAAGGAAGCTGAATCATCTCCCACCTGGCAGCAGGACCCTGAGGTATTTCAGCAAACACAAGGCAATGAAGCTGCCTTTGCTAAACATTTCAATTCAAGTGTTTCTGAGTAGGTGTACAAAGCTGCTACACAGCTGTCTAACTAAAAAATTCAAGGCTCTTTTCATCTTTAACTTCAGTGTGTTTTTGTCTCTTATTTGTTAAATGGGGGTAGACTGAGTCTGTATACAAAAGCATACAAACAGACCATTTGAAATACAGTTCTAGTTAATGTTTAAAAAAACTGCCAAAATTAAGAAGTGTTACCAGTACTGATGGCGAATGGCGAGACTTGCTTCTAGTAGGATCTTGATAGGCTTATTATATCATCACATGTCTATTGTTAATATGATTCATTTTTGCAATGTAAATGGCAGCACCATTTCAACACGCACTGGGTCTTAATGGTAAGAGTAGCAACTTTGTGGTGAAAAGAAACACACATTTCAAGTATTGTTAATAACCATTACTGAGGTATGCTTTTGAATTATCTATGAACAGTGTGTTGTAAAATACACAATATCCTAGGAATTTTATAGATGTGGAACCACAAAAACTAAAATAAAACACAACAATCTACTGGAGACCAGAACAATCAATCACCTGGGCACTGAGCTCCTGCTGGATAATGATGTGTTTTACTGCGCTCTGCCACAGCATCTTTTTCCGCCGCAGGCCAGGGGACATGGTGGCGGTTAGACAGGGCAGCTCACGCAGCCCCACGGGGGAGACCCGCATCGTGTCAGCAAAGGTCACCATGGTGGCAACCTCAGCTGACCTCAGTTGTTGGTATCGGATCAGGAGTAGGTAGGAGCCTGGAATATAAAGGTAAAGGTGGAGTCAGTAAGGACCAGATTTGGTGATACTGCTTGAAAAACAGAGTTCGTCTGTAAGTTTTATAATAAGAACTTTACTACCTTTTACCTTTTAAAGCAGAGTTTACAAAGTGTTATGACACACAAGTAAAATTAGAATACTAAATTTGAACAGATAAATGGACATTATGGCCTGAAATAAAATTAAAGAGAAGTTAGGACATGGCAAAATAATGTTTAAAGGAAGCTGACTTTAATTAATTTTAACTTTGATCTTTATTCCACCAAATTTAGCCTAATATGAATTTGTCTAAGAGACACGCTGCACTTTTGATGACTAGCAGTGTTAGTATTTGTCTGAGGAAATCAGAAAAAATGAATTTGGTCATTTTTATAGAAAAATAAAAGGTTGGTGGACTTTCTGTATCAAAAGCATCTACTAATATCGAATGCTGAATCTTAAGGATCTTTGCAGTTTTTTTTGCATCTGAATACCACGTGTGAGAGATTTAATAGTCGTCAAAGCTTGTCCGCATTATATAAACTGAGCAACAAATCCTTCTGAGATCCTAATTCTTATAGATAAAAATTTGTTATGCTGCACACATTCAACCATGCCAGAAAAGGCCACCTGGTTGGCTCCACGTGTTTACAGTGTGTGCCAGAAGAAAGGCAGCTTTCCAACGAATTATCTGGCCAGATTTAGACCTGAGCTAGTTAATGCTCAGAGTTAAACTCCTCCAGCTCCTTCTGGCTGTAGATGCTGTTGTTCCACCCACTCACAGTCTACCGCCACCAGGCTGATTCTCACCAAGATCACGTATCTGCACAGAACAGACTGGATATGCTAAAACACCTCATGATGATGAGTAATTAGGTCGATCATCATAGCAGAAAAACAATATTAAGTGTGCATCTTTATTGACTTTTTGATGATACAGAAAACATTACAGATTCTCTGCTGTGGAAGGATCACTTCCATCATTCCTCTGTGCCTTTACCTTTGTAGTTTCAGCTGTCAAGTGTGGATAATAAGATCCCCATAAGTTACAGTCTGTGAAAAATAGCAAAAAACAAAACAAAAAAATTATTACACAACTGACCTGTAACGTTTCACATAAAGTGCGTCCACTGAAAATGCCCGGTTTCTGCCATGGGATCTGTGCATCGGGCTCTTCATAATCCCTTTTTGCTGATTTCATTGGCTCTGATATTTAAGATGCAACCAATAAAAGGAAAAAGGAAACTTGAAGCCGAATGCGCTGTGATGCGCTGATGCGGAGAGCGACACAAAGGTCCAGCTAAGATGCGTGGAGTCGTTCCTTCAGGATTGCAGGCCACCATCTGGACTGTTTTAAAATGATTTCAAGAAGTGCCACAAAGCGGAGTTGCAGGAGTGAAGAGTGCAAAGAAGATTAATTAGTCTGCAGCCACGCTTACTGGCCTGTAAAACCTGAGGTCACTGACACCAGGACAACGCCAAGACAAAAACAGCGCTCTCTTATTTGGCCAAGTCAATAAATCTTATTGAGGCTGGGGAAAACATTAATGCATGGTCACATATCTCCTTAATAAACTCTTTTTCTTTTTTTTCTTTTTTTTAGCTTTTCCACCCCATTCTGATGTAGAAATAATAGTAAAACAGTGATGCTGCCTCATGCCTCTGGGCTCCTGGTTACTAAAGTGAATCTGTGAAATTAGAGACACAGGGGTGACAAATTCCTCTCAGGCTGTGCACAGGTAAAAACAATGCCTAAAAGGCAAAGCAAGGTTGAGTTTGAAAGCAAGGAAGCTGAATCATCTCCCACCTGGCAGCAGGACCCTGAGGTATTTCAGCAAACACAAGGCAATGAAGCTGCCTTTGCTAAACATTTAAATTCAAGTGTTTCTGAGTAGGTGTACAAAGCCACTACACAGCTGTCTAACTAAAAAAAATTCAAGGCTCTTTTCATCTTGGAAGCTCTTTGTTTGGTCTTTTAGTCCTAAGTGGCTGACATTCCTTCTATATCATTACAATATTTCATCCAAGCACACTCCATTTGGTAAGACTTAAATCAGCAAATCTTCTATTTTTTTCCTTCCCTATGAAGAAAAATTGTTAAATTATAGCCTAATGAATGAATACATTGCTCCAACAGCTTTGTTCTCTTGCTTTGATTTCTTGAGTACATTTTTGTACTGTAATATTTATAATATTAGGTCAGTTAATGTTACACAAAAGAAAGAGTCATTTGCGTATATTGTTCAAACATCCTGATCGTTTGGTTGTTGGATATTGTTTGTTTTGTACTTTATTACAAAAAATGTATGTAAGACAGCTAAGGCAGTTGTCTTGAAATATCCTGGAAGTATCCTGGCTTACAAAGTCTTTGGTGCATCTGCATCCTCAACAGCTTTTTTTTTTTTTCAGATTTACCAGCTGACACTTTATTGCTTTTAACAGGGTTCATGGTAACAGCCACACAATCTGTGCAATACTGTGTTTGCAAGAGGTTAAAGAAGCAAAGAAGAGCCCGAGACCCGAGAGCATCGATTCTCTTACTGGGCTGATGTCTCCAGCTGGCTTGTGGACATTATTGTTGTAAGCTGGTTAATGTTTTGGGGCCTTGCTTTGCTAATTGTTTCCAGGCAACATGCAAAGCCCCTAAGACTGAAGTAATGAGTCCCCATCTGTCCCACTGTGACACTGTAGCTCAGACCTTTCTTGCTGATTACAGTACAGCTAAAAATAGCTGCCAGGTCTAAGGCAATTAGTACTACTTTAACTGCTACCGCATCAACATAGCTCTCTGACACTTGAAATATAGCACCTTTAAATAAGTTTACTCCTCTGATGGCACAACAAACAACAAGGGGGGAAGGAGTAAAGTGGGGAGGAGGGTAGATCAGCCTGGAATAACCCAGCTTTGGTATGTATTATAAACAAATGTCCGTGACTGTCAGTCTACTTTACACACTCAGTCTGTGGTTTTATTTTGCCACTCTAATCGAGGTGAACTGTGAACTTGTTTACTCCTGATGAGGAGTTAGTCTGCTATGGGCAAAACTCCAGAATATAATTAGCATTGCAGCAAACTGCTTTGGCTATACACTAATAAGATGTCTTTATCAATTACTAAAGCTAAACCAGCAACAGAACTGACCTAAGAGACTGACTGTGTGCCAAACAACTCACACATGTTGGACACAGAGCTATTTTTATCAGTAGAAGTGTAGATCTGAAGCGCTGGCAGTCACACAAACCTCTTTAAATTAAGGATGTGTACAAGTCAATAGGGGTCAAAGCATTACGGAGACAGGCTATAAAGTGGAGACTGTCACTGAAGCTTTACTATTTTCACCAGCCACAGAAAGCTTTTGAGAAGGTAGCTTCCTTGTCAAAATATTGCTTGTCTCCTACCATGCAGCCTCATCTCCAGAGACTGAGGGCCCATATGGCATGGTGATCCCAAGTCCTTATTACAAGTCCCTGAATGCTCCCTGTGAAGGTGAAAAGGTGGAAACAGATGTCAGCGGCAGGCAGCATAGGACTACAACGCACGCTGCCTCAGAAAAGCCACCAGTATATGCATGGACAGCACACACACACGCACGCACACACACACACCACAGCCTATTTGAACTCCTTCCAGAGGTGTTTACAGAAAAGGTCATCTCAAGAGCTGTACAAGCATCTAATCAATCCATTAAGTCACTCCGGTAGAACTGCTTGCACTCACAATTATAACAACATCACTATGAACATACACTATAGCCTTATCGCAGATAGTTTGCACCATATGCAAATTGCCTCCTGTTTCCTTTATATTGTCTTTTATCATATTATTTATATCTTTTATAGGGAGATTATTATTTTTATTTATCTTTTCTTATTCTTTCTTGTTTGTATGTAAGGATAAGTTGCCTTTGAATCTTGTTGTACTGTGCACAGTAACAATAAAAGAAAGAATTAAATTCAGCTTAATTCTATTCAGAACTAATGCCATATATAAAAAAAACCCCAGTGACTCAGTAAAAGTAGAAGACCCTGGGGAGGGAATGGTAGGCACCACGTTTTGCCAAGGTGTCACACTTAAAGAGAAACAATGATTGAGAAAGATAATTATCTTCTAAATCAGCACAATAAGGCTAAAAAAAGATTAATTGTGACTCAGTGCTTCCACCAACTGGCAGAGAGAAAGACTTCTGGAAAGCAGGTTATCCCATCCTCAGGTGTAGAAAACAGCATCCCAAAAAACACATTTCTTTCAAATTCATTTTTATTTATTTTTCCTGTTTCTAAATAAAGGGAACTGCATAAGAAGTTAAACAGTAAGTCGTTCCTCCAATTGAGTCCAGCACTGAATAGAAACTCCTTTGAGGAGGTGATTTATAGAGTGTGGCATTTGAACTATTTTGGAAACAGCATTAACGAATTCTCTAGCGACAAAAGGCCAATATTTGTCATGTATAAATTAGGTGAGCACGTCCTTACCAGTAACTTAACGTCTAGTATTATAACGTTTTTCCCAGTGCTCTAATAATACTCTAATATTTATAATTAATTTCTCAGAATTTTATCTGATATATGAGCCGTGTTTGAATAAGTTATGTTTATCTTTTCGATATTTATCCAGTAAAGGAAAGGCATGGGCAGGTCCTGTGTGAGCTCTTGAAACATGACTAAAGATGCTGTCCGGCGGTGGGCTGTCACCATATTTACAGATAGCCACGAGCAGCTGCTCTGCTAGCCGGCTGGCTTAACTAAATACATGGTGTCTTGGCGTAGCTGAGCTTTAGTTAAGTTGTCCGTATGCCTCACTTTTTAGGGATTTTACTGCTTTTCAGTTCATGGTAAGGAAAAAAAAAGAGGGTTCCGACGTTAATTAATGCACATCAGGAAAGCCGGGGGGGGGGGGGGCTAGCGAGACAGCTAGCCATGCTAACGTTAGCATACTTAGCTAGGAGCTGAAAACAGTTGTGTCAACATTTGAATAGTGTGAGTCAGGCTCGTTAGAACTGGTAACCACAAGTTTGTGTCTAAACTTAAATCAAGGAAAAGTATTGGGATACTGTGGGATGAAAAGGCATGCTGACTGGGATTGCTAACGTCTAATTACTTGCTAACTGAGATGATTTCACATTTCTGTCCGGATGTTGGAGGTTAATTTTTACTATGTTCTTAGCACTAGCTAGGAAAACGATAATGCATAATAATAATAATAATACAATGACAGGTTCAGACATACTCAGTATTAGCAATATGCATTAGTGCTTCCGCTAACTTGGACATTCTAACTTCAGCAGGCCGAAGACAATCCGGCTGCTTTCCTGATTTTCGAAGCGCCGGTGGAAACTCAGCTTGGGACTGAAGTGCCACCCGTCTCCTCTTAGTCTTGATCCTGGAAGAGCAACGCCTCCTTGTGACTGATATCCAACATGTCAGGTCCGTTAACGCCGAACTATTTTATACCTGCTCCATCATTGCCTAGAGAAATAATTGATGTCCTCCACATGAGCTTGGGTCCTAAAGGGAAGCCCAGTGTACATATCAATAATAATATATCCAAAATAAACCACTCCTACCAGACAGAAGGAGCTTGCAATAGAAGCTTTAAATTGGTGTTTTGGGTGTCTGGTCCTGTATCCAAGTATGTGAACTTGCACTAAAATCCCCCAGCAGACATTCTGCCTGTGGTGGCATCCATTGCTGACATCCATGGCAGCATTCCTTGAACTTCAAGCCCACTCACTGAATGGCTATCCCACAGAGCCCCTTTTGCCCTCCTTCTCTCTATCCTTCCCTCTATCCTTCCCTTTTCTTTCCCCCTCTCTCACCCAGAGGGCTGGATAGTGGGGTCCATTGTGTCAGTGAGATGTTTATTAATGAGAGGGATGCAGACAGAGCAGAGCTGCTATAGAAGAACTAATCACTAATCTCTTCGTTAATACGGACAACCTCCTTATGTACTAGCATAAATTACTAGGAAGCTTTGTGACAAGGACATGCAAGTTGGTGTCCAGAGGGATCTTTTGGTGAAGTTCATTTCGATTTAAAACTTTGTGTGCAAGTTCTGTTTTTAGGATTGACTGGGTAAAAATGTTTGTGTATGGAAGTATGTTTTGTTTTTATGGGTAGGCACAGTTTTTGGAAGCATCTTTCATAACTAAGTTTGTTTTTTTATTTTAGTTTGCTGTTTTTTTTTTTTTGGATGCATGTGTTTGGATTTGGAAGGAAGGTTTCTATATCTATGAAAGGAGTAGTGTTTGTCTGAGTGCATGTGTGTCTGTTGCCTGCCATGCCCTTGCCTCCGCCTGATGTACCAGCCACTCAGAGGCTGGCACTGGACTGTCGTACCCTTCTGGACCATCGCGTTGGCAAGGGTAAGTGACAGCATAACCTCTTCTGTGCTCTCTTTGACCCTGCTCTGTTTTAAAATAATGGGCAGAGGATTATGTCATTGAATAGCTGCTTTTACTACCATACTTCCCAGTTGCATATGATTTAAAAACAAGTAATGGGGAAATGGAAACTACTTTTTGGGGCCCCTCTCATATAAAGTGTTATGAGCTTTGTTCTCAGTTAATATAATGGTTTATCCATCAGAAAGCCATGCAAATACTCTACAGGGAGGACTGGATTGAGTTGTCATGCAAGTATAAGCTGCCAAAAGAAAAATGGTACCATACAAGTGATCCTAGTACTTGAAATTGGGGGAAAAAAATAAAATCACTAAAGATCTGAACGGACATTTGTCTTCAAGAAGCTTTAAAATCTAAGCTGTAGCAAATTGCTTTGGACAAGTACAATGTTGCAGCCTAAAGGAGAAATGCACATCTGAATCTGATTTTATTAGTTGGCAACTACGATCAATTTATTACCAACTCCAATTTATTGTACGAATGCTGATGTCTCTTTTCCGTGTCCAAGTCAATGGCAATCAATAGAGCACTTTTGGGAATTGCAGAACTGAGCTTGATTGATAGATCTTAGCTTTCTCACATCGTGTGAGCTGCTACTATTTTAGATGTTTCTAAGTGAGTAAAATCTAACATGTTTTTTTTTAAGTGCTGATAGTTCATTTTAAGTTCATCTGATATTGTAAACCGGCACTTAGAAGACTGTAAAGCTGTGAACTAAGTGTGAATAAAGTACATATTAAGTGCTCATTTGAGCCTTTATAGGGACACTGCAGCCTTGTGAGGTTTCCGATTAAACCGCTGCCAATTTGTGCATTAGAGCCAATTACATGATGATGTATCTTTTTTTAAACAGCTTTCTGGTAATAATTATAAAAAAATGGACTTATTTAAAAGTTCTGCTTTTGTGGTGCATTCATCTTGTCCTGGTGATGAGCTCTACCACTCGTGAACTGAGAGCAAGCATTGTTGTATTTATCCAGTGGTTTTTAGAAACTGAGACCTGGGAGAGAATGAGTAAACTGACTTCTTTAAAAGGAATGTTTATTTGCATTTGTTTATGCAAATATCAGTGCACATGGTTATGTAATCACACATTTCTTACTGTAAGGAAGTGTGGCAGAAAGTTGCATAAGCACAGAATGAAAAGCTGAATTTAAGTAAAGCAGGAAAGATTAATGATGGAGACAAGCGAAAGCGATGCTGGCAGGGGCTGGAGAGAAGGAGACAAGGAGGTTGTGTGGGAGGGAGGTATTCTCCCTTTTCGTCTATGTGGTGCACATTTCGCTCTTATTCTGTCATTCCTCACTTTTTCTTTTTTTTACCCTCCTGCATCGGAGAGCTAGATTAGAAGTGAGTTTGGTGTGCTTGTATGTGCACTTGCATGTCAAAATCTGCACTGCCTCCATTGAGGAGGAGCACTGTTGCAGAAGAATGGGAAAATCCAAGGTCATCACGGCACGCTTTCCTCTGACGTTGCCTCTCAGCCCCCTTTTCTGCACAAGTGCGTGAATGACTGTGTGTGTCTGCATGGCAGGGTGTGTGTGTGTGTGTGTATGTGTGTGTAACTCATAGCATCGAGCCAGGCTCTGCACCAATCACGCTGCACATTCATATGCCTTTTAGCTCCAAGCACACGTGCAGGCATTTATCCCAGGGTGAGCGGTGTGTGTGCGTGCGTTTGTGTGCATTTTCAGTGCCTCTAGGCACAGCAGTGTGTCTGTATGAAGAACTGAAGCTGCATTAAGAAAAGATAAACTGCCGTACTGAGCGACTTCCACATCACGACCGATGTATGGTAAGATAAGTCTTTTTTACATTGCGTATTGGTTTGTGAATTTCTGGGCTGTGTAAACATGTGAGTAATGTCAGGCATCCGGTGTTTAGCCTGTTTTCCTACATTCTGCAAAGATGTTTCCTTCTTAGCTTTCTTGCTATAGATAGCAGCTGTGACTAGAGTGTAGCAGCTCCTGAAAGCGTGTTATGAGAACTTGGACACTTAAAAGGATACTCTGTGTTACGTTACCATTACAAGGGAACACTGCTTTGAAGATGTTTATATTTGGTAATTGACATTTATTCTTAACTATTATTGATAATATTTTATTTTGTTATAGTTGGTGGTAACAGGGTGTGTTCTGCTATTGTATATTCTGCTACCTCTGGCTAACTTTGGGTGTTTGTGTTATAACCTTGTCTTCACATGTTCAATTTTTAAGGCATTCTAGAATGACTTATGATCCCTGAGTATTTTAGATACTATATGTTACATTTATGTTTCTTTGAAAACAGGAAAGCTGTGATAACATCATTTTTAGATTGTGTTATAATCTCTGTGATGATTTTTGAAATTTATTTTGGCTCTGGAATTACTGGGGCATGTTGATATGTAGTTAATTGGTGAGTCCTAATTAAAAATACAGCCAGATTTTTTTTGAGGTGAAAACTTTTGATGGACTAACACTTTGGTTTGGAGTGAATTATCACCACAGGCCATCCAAACTGGAGACTGTACGGTGTGCTCAATGCATAGGTAAGTCTGTGCTTGATTCTCTCAGCCCATTTTCAGTGCAGGTTGGAGTGATTCATAGTGTGTTGGACTGGCCTTTTTTCATATGGATTTGTTGGCAGCAGGGTCTGGACATTGGTGTGTTGGTCACATTATAGCAGACATGTTTGCTGCCACCCACACTGGATTGAATGTGTGCCGTGAATCTGGCTCACGGCTTAATTGGCTGAAAAAATGATGTGTCTATGTATTCCATATCAAAGTGCATGCACAGTGTATACTTGTCAGTACCTCCAACATATCTACTTAAAATGCAGGGCTTTTTGTGACGTAGATATGGTTGGGTGTTATGGTTATATATAAAGAGCACATTTGAATAGTTGTCCCCCCCCGGAAAAAAAAAGATCTTACTTTGCATAAACTCTCGTCTCACCTCTCGTTTGCCAGATTCTGCTGTGCGCTTGCATTTTTTTTTGTGTGTGAGTACAACGTTTGAAGATGTTTGCTGTTGCAAAAATAGCAGGACCTTGTCTCTCCCCCCTCCCACTTATGTAATGACACCCCTGAAGGGCAGCGTGCTTTGTAACCATCATGAGAAGCGATGTGTTTCTTGGACAGGTATATGTATTTACAGCAAGGCCACTGTATGTTTGTGTGGGCTGCAAAACCAGTGCTTTGCATGACCCCAGGTAAAGGTGAGGTCTAAATGTGCACTTGTAGTTCTGTCTCCCAAATATACACATGCCTGTATAAACACAGACAGGCCTTAAGTGTGTTAAATATTGGTTTTGCAGGGTATTGGGACTATATTTATTCTCTTTTATCCTGCATGTGACTTCAGGCGCAACAGAACAGATTTGGGACAGCAGGTGCAGATGACAATTCAAGATGCATAAAGTGTCACACACTACCTTGTGTGTGCATGTTTTTGTAGTCTTCCTTTAGATTATTTCTATTGTTGGCTGAGGTGGATTATTTATTTATTTATTTGATTTTTAAAAATTTGTCATGCGCTACTGTCCACAGCTGATACGTGGGACCCACAGTGCAGTTATTAACACCTCATGGTGTTTGTGTAAGTGGGTGGAGGATTTAAAAATTTTTTTTTTTTTAATTATCATGCACAAACATGTCTTTCATAGCTGTGCATTTTTGTTTGCCTCTATTTTTCTCACTTCAGCGTGCAGTTTTTCCCTCCCTTCTCTCCATCTCTCTCTTAGTCTAATGTGGAAATGTTAAGCTGATATCCTGGGGGAAATGGAGAGTGTAATCTGTTAATGTACCAGCCCATTGTTACAAGGATAAAAATAGATTGTGATTGGCTGGCTTCTTCCTGCGGTGATTTGAAGGATGGTGACCCCCTCACATATGTGCATATCGCGCCTCATGACTTCATGCTGCAAGGATGTTTAGCTTAGCATCCAGTTAGTAGCAATCGATACCCAATTGTGCAGAAATGTTCACCCTCTCATTGTATTAGTGTTGTATATATCAGAGATTTATTGTTGTTTAAAGCTCCTCAGCGTGTTGCTCCTCGCGTTTGTTGTGTAGACTTTATTCCTTATTTGAGTCTGTGTGGAGGAGTTCGGTGTCCAGCCCATAAATGTGTTGTTACCTTGCCGTGCAGAGTGGGTGGATGTCGTGAGACCCCCTGCTTTGTGCTTTTCACCGCTGTCAACCAAATCATTGTGCACCCACTTTGTTTTTGCCTTCTAAGATTCCCCCCCCTCTTCCCCACTAACCTATCATTACCAGAACCGCAAAACAGCTCTCATTATTTATAACAGAAACTGAGCACAACTCTGAAACTTCACAGGAATTTCTGTGTCAATGAGTCAGATGGAATATTTTCCTCAGAGACATGGCATTACAGCACATATTACAAGCAGAACATGTAAATGTTTTAAAGGCAGTTGAATTTAGCATTATAATGACCTGTGGCTGTAATGTGCCACTTTGAGCCATTTTCATCAAGTTTGTTGAGTTGTAGAAACAACTATGCGTGTGGTGTTGTTACAAAAAATGTTAAGCTATCAATTGCCCTAACAGCACCCTAAAGTAAAGAGCAAAAGTTGCAATTAAAAAAAAAAGGAGGAGGAACACATTTGTAAATGTTGCACCACAGGAGTATGAAATAAAATGTAAATGTATTTATTACATACTTTAGTTTATTTAGTTTCTTTGTTATTACTTTCCAAAAATCTCTTTTCTTGGCAGCTGACAGCGAGGACAGGAGAGATTTATCCTAGATGGAGCAGATGCAATAAGTAGCACTAATCTGTGACTCATTCAGCATATCTCTGTCCACCTCCCCCATCACACTCCCTTCTCTCTCTATATCTTTTTTTCTTTCCCCTGTCTGTTCTCTCTGTCCCTCTTTCTTTGTCCACTACCCTTTCCTCTCAACACTGGGGACCTGCTGGATTTCTGATTAATTCAGTGGCGGCTCCTACACTCATGCCCTGAGCCAGCACAGCAAGGATGTGAAAAGGAGGTGGAGGAAGTTTAGGTGGGTTCAGGAAGAAGAGAGGGAGGCTTGCAGAGGCCTCATTAGTGTTTGAAATGATGGAGGAACGATAAGGATTGGTACGAGTACACTTGCAGTTCCCTGAGATGAGCACAGGCATGACAACTGCTGCAGAGTTCAATGTAACTTTTAGAGAGCAGAACTGAGCCTTGAAAAAGAGGAGCACTTTTACTACTCAAGGTGATAACTTTATTAAAAGGCTTTTTGAGGGCATCCTGCCTGTTCTTGCAGCCCTCCTCCCAAGCTTGAGTCACTGAAAACATACCAGAAGGTTGCTAAATGTTGAAACACAGCCTTTTTGCTTGGTCTAGACGATGGTCTCTACAGCAGCGGTACTGCAAATAGTCTCAGCACTCATGGATTTTCATTATTCCACATAATTTTTTTTTTTTAATGTTGTCAATTAACTGAAAAAAAATCTTAAATGTCTAGTATGTAATCCCTCATTTAATTATTTTTTATATAACCTTTGATCACTTTTTGTTCACTGTAGTCACAGTCACATAAACTGTTGACATGGAAGGGCTTTCACAGTGCTGAAATGATAATGCAGTAAATCAATAAGTTGATTTGTTGCATCTTTTTTAAATTGACAGACAAAATCTTTCTGTAGACTTCTGAGTTTATTGTACTGCTGCCATCATTTGTGACATCATTAATAAAGGTTAATGAGCCCATCCCAGTAGAAGCCATGCAAGCCCAAGCTATTCTTCTTGCTAATTAGTGGTTTGCATCTTCTGATGAAGCCTTTGTACTTTTGTTCATGAAGTCTTCTGTGAACAGTAGATGGTGATACTTTCACTTCTGCCCATTGGAAGTTGTTGCTGATGTCCTTAACAGTTGTTTTAGGGTCTTTCTTTACAGCACTTACAATGTTTCTGTCATCCTTGGTCTACCTGTTTGGCATCTGTTACTTAGTTCACCAGTGACCTTTCTTCTACAGGACATTCCAAATGGCTGTACTGGCTATGACCAATGTTGATGCACTGGCACTGATTGATATTCCATCTTCTCTCAGCTTCACAATTGCTTGTTTTTTTTTTCATAAGCAGCTCTTTGGTTTTCATGTTGGTTACTCCTCTAACTATAAATGCACAGTCTGCACTGCAGGCAAAACCCATATCTGAGATTGAGCATAGACATATTTATTGTTTGAATAATCAGGGTAACTCCTGGGCAGCAAAACACACCTGTCAGTCACATGTTCCAATACTTTTGATCACAAGAAAAATGAGTGGGTTCTGACAAAATGTGCTATCTTCTTAACTGTGTATCAGATCCAGATGTAAATACCTAGAAATAAAAGCTGAGATGTTGATCTTTTGTCTCATTTTTCTATTAATGTAGACTTACAAAATTTGGGTTTGACATCAAAAGCAAAGGGATTGGCCTCACTGTTCCAGTGCTTTGGGAGGGGAGTGTATTGTACATTTTGTCATTTTTGGGACCCGTCACACCAGCTGACAGAGAGATTGGACAATCTTAGCTCTGTAGGAGTGCAAGTTTCTCACATGGACCTATTTCAGTTTCCTTTTTAGTTACCTTTGAAACATGTGAGAAGCGGTAACACATTACCAACTTACAACAACTTGCTTGTTGCTGAATCCGCTTGAAAAATTAAATGTTTCTCAACAAACATTTAATTTTTCAAGCGGGAACACAGGCCTCAGTGAAGAAGCTTACCTACACAAATAGCTATCATTTCCTGTTATGATTCTGCCAACAGAGACACCCTCCTTAGACACCCCCACTGTTAAAATTTTGTTGGGTGTCCACAAAGGAAGAGACTATCAACTTTGATCCCGAAAGCCAATGAAATACAGCAATACATGGCAACATTAAACAAAATAACTATTAGCAACATGAAGTGGATGGACTTGTGTTAAACATTTGACTTTGAAGTGACTACCAATGGGAGCAGTGAATAATGCTGATTGACATTTAACGGGGTGGTAAATACATTAGAAGGCTACACAACTGGAGGCTGGAATGTCATCTAGTGATCATTTGTTGGCTACAGAGTAATCACTCTTAACTGCACTTTAATCCTAGGCACATTTCTACTTTTTGTCTTAATAGATACTCTTCTAACATAGACCCCAATACCAACTGAATAAAATCAGTTATCATTTATTTAACCAAGTCAAATGTTGTCACCTCCAAATAAAAAAGGACTTTTCTTTTTGATTGCAATTTGGGCAGAATTTTGCAAGTCTTATGTGTCAGGTATGGCATAGTGTGAGCAGTGTTGATGACTGTATTGTTTGGTGAACAGAAGGTTGCTTTTCTGGTAGTGGTTTTAAAAGATAAATATGTTGCCTTGGTGTTGAGAGAAGGGACAGTCTATATGTAGGATATGAAACCTTATTACAAAGGTGTAGCAAAAGGAGTGTGTGTTCAGAATGGGGTTTTTTATTGTCATTTTATGAGATGCGCTTTAGTCTGTGCAATAGTAAGTAAAATAATGAATAATAATAAAACACTTTTTTTAGTTAGGAGAATAAGAGGAAACAAGATGACGTTGGGAGAAAAGGAAGCAAGGGCAGATGAAAATCTGTTTCTTTGCAGAATGATTTTCTTTTCTTCAATAAATGATTCTCCTGTTTCTGTTTGTGTCATAAAACCATTCATTACTTGCCTGCAATGCTGTCTGTATTATGACCTACTTTTTTTTCATTTAGCTTTTGCGACTCCAAAACTCACATGGCGAGTTTAAAGGAAGTAAGATAAAAAAAGATGCAGATATGCTTCAAGGGTTAAAGTATTCATTTGGGAGTTTTGGAGGGTGTCCCTTTTTTGTATCTTCGTTCTCCTGTGGCCCCCTTATGACTCATCACTGCTGAATTCTCTCAACCAATCAGAATTCAGCTCACTGTGGCTGCCTGGCTTGCGTTCTCCTCAGTGCCAAGTCAGAAAAATCACTGCTCACAGTTCATACTTTGTGTTGCACAGTTCTCTTCAAGGCTGTCTTGACCTGAGAGAAAGCGAAATGTGTGTTTGTGTGCGTTTGTATTTTCTATGTGTATCATCTCAGTGGCATCACTGTGACTAATTCCTTCCATATGTTGATGTCCTCAGATGTCTTTGCACAGAATCACCTTGATTTGGCATGTATTTTATGAAATAAGGGTTGGGTTTGATAAATTGTGTCCTACATCTTTCTAATCTCAAAACAAAAGTTTGAGTGGTTGTATGATGCCTGTACAGCAACTGGCAAGCATTTAATGTCTGGGTTTTCTACTGGGGTGTTTCTTGAGATGCTGACATGAAGTCCCCTTCTAGTGTACACATTTTTTATTACTTTTCTAGGCTATATACAATTTTCAGGTGTGTGTGTGTGTTTATATTTAAATATGCTGCTAAAATAATGTTTATACGTTCACTGCAACAAGACCATTGTCAGGTGGGCACATATGAACAAATCCATTTTACTGGCTTCAGGTGTGTTTTCCTTTTTGACAGGTCAGTTTGACATTTGTTAAAGTTTATTTTCTGCCACTTATTTTTCCCAGTTTTCTACCATTACTCCTGTTGTGATAGAGATAATGTGAAGTCATTAGCTGCTGAACTAGAATGATCTTTTTTATTGCCCATTTATTGCAGTGTTCATTGAATCAGTATCAAAATGTGGTTGATTTGAGACTAACTCATTACTTTGGCAGACACAGTGTAGACCAATATTATTACCAGTAAAGTAAAAAAAAGAAAAGAAAAAAAAAGACCTGATTTATTGTATTTCTATCAGTCATACTGCACAAGCCTAATTGACCACTTCTCTCTCGGTTTTTCTTCCTTCTCCATTTTTCTCCATCCTCAGGGGTTTGTGGCTGTTGTGGGGCACTCAGGCCTCGGTATAAGAGACTGGTAGACAACATCTTCCCGGGAAGATCCAGAGGTGAGAAGTGACTCTTTCTGTACCTTTAGTAACACCTAATCTTTCATCTTTAAAGTCAGAAAGCCTTCTTCTGCCTAGTGCATTGTTACATACAGAAATTGCTTTCGCATCGGTGGACAAGAAACTGGTGTTATTGTACAGTGAGGTTAAAAATGGAGCTTTACCAGATTTAGCTGGTAGCATCTATCTGTGGAGCCCTTTGCTTGTAAATATAAAACAGTTAAGATAACTTCTCCTATTTGGGTGGATTTATGTTGAGCTTGTAAGAAAAACATTAGATAACTGCCTTCTTCAAAGCTGTTAGTGCCAAACCAAAAACCTCATCTTTCCTACCATTTTCCTGACTTACTGAGATCTGATGTAGATGACTCTATAAAGGGCATGAATCTGGGCTGAGACGAAAGAAGCTGATTTGCTGTTCATTACTGCCTCAGTGCTACTGCAGTAACCCACTTTACCTTTCAGATCTATGGTCTGCAGTACAGGGGCACGCTGATGCTTAACCCCCCCCCCCAATTTTTTGCGTGTGTGTGTGTGTGTGTGCGCGCGCACGCACCTGCTCATTGTGCTCCAAATAAAGGTTTCTACACTTGGCGTTAAGCCGCTCAGGTTGAGTCTGTAACTAATGTTTCCCCCATTGACTTAGAATAATGAAGCTTTTCTGATAAAGCTGACAGCATCACACTGTGTGAGCATATGTGTATATGCATTTATTGTTTGTTTGTTTTTTTTAAAATTTAAAGTACTCAGTGGTAAGGCAGTTATATATAATAATGTATTCTTTGGATAGGTTTTCTCTATTTCCCAGTTCCCAGTTCATAATAAAAAAATAAATATATATATATATATATATATATATATATATATATATATATATATATATATATATATATATATATATATATAAATAACTTGTCTTATCTGGAAAAGCAACTAGTGACATAAATGAGACCGAAGTTAGCTGAATGTACAACAGCAAAATAGAAATTTTGAAATTAAACAGTTATTATGAGAGGTATTAATTTTGCCGGTGCTTGTTTCTGTCTGCTCTTAAAAAGCCTGTTGACACCATGGACACGAAGCTATGTCTGTAGCTACAGTTAAAAGTTGTCATAGTTCAACTGTGTGGCAAGCAGAGTAGGACTCAAATGCAGGACTTTGGAGGCAAGGATTCAACTCAGAATTCAGCTTGAGTACTGATATCTAACAAAACCCAAAAATTTCTGCTGGGCTGGATCTGGAGAACACCGGGCTTGGAAGACATACAGCAATGAGGGATGACACGAAAAAGAAAAGAGGAAAACTCGAGGCTTAAATACACACTGGGGTAATGAAGGAAAATGAGAAACACAATGGTACTCAGCTGAACCTAATGGGGAGAAAACAAGACGGAGGAAGCAAAACTGAACACAACGCACAAGAGACAAGGGACTAGCAAAATAAGACATGACTAAACATGACAGACAGCAATGCAGACTTGAAAGAAGGAAGTCAGGAATTAGATAGATATAAACTATAACCAAGAACATAACTAAACTAAAGAACCCAACCAGGAACTGCAAAACCCACAATAAACTAAGAATCACACAGAGATGATAAATAATAGAATTTGAGGGTCCAAAATGCAAAACAGACCCAGGATCATGACACAAGTTGGTTATCGAACATTACTGCAACAATCACTGCATCCTGGTTTTGTGCATGCTGTGACATTATCACTGAGGCACTTACATTAAAAGGGCCTTTGTTAATGTTTTTCCTGCTAAAATATCTAATGAAAATGTCCTTCAGTTACACATTCCCAACTAACTGTGAGTGAGCTGTTTTTATACATGTTTTCATATGCTTGGCTTTCTTTTTTGTGTGTGTAAATGGCAAATTACATACCCTTGTAGATTTCCCTTTCATTGTTATGCACAGGGTACTTGATTTATACAGTACCAGTCAAAAGTTTGGACACAATGGGTGAGTGTGTCCAAACTTTACTGTATAGCTAATTCCATCAGTGCTCATATCTTCATCACAACATTTAGCATTTTACAGAGTGTTGCCATGTGTATTTGTACAGTTTCTATGAGAATATATTGGGGGGTTTTTTCTTTGTAATGTGAGAAACGAAGTACACCCTCTTTCAGTTCTTAGATGTTAACGTATCAGGATGTAATAAGAATAATTTGATGCTTAGTTTTGGCAGTTTGCTGGTCTGGAGCATTCAGGTGACCTTAGAGAAGCATTTTTTGTTGCCCATCAATCTGGGAAGGGTTATAAGGCCATTTCCACACAATTTGAAGCTCATCGATCTACAGTGAGAAAGATTACTCACAAGTGGAAAGCATTCAGGATGGCTGCCAATCTTCCCAGAAGTTCAGGTCCCAGCACATTCACCCCAAGGTCAAACTGTGGAATGCTCAGAGAAACTGGAAGAAACCCAAGAGTTACATCTCAGATTCTCAAGGTTTCAGTTAACAGTTAGTGGCAAAGTTCATGACAATTTGAAAAAGACTGAACAAGTATGGCTTGTTGGGAAGGTTTACCAGGAAAAATCCTCTTCTTTCTAAAAAGAACATGGCAACATGGCGTAAGCTTGCAAAGGTGGATCTGAACAAACCGCAAGACTTCTGTAACAATAATCTTTGGACAGATGAGATCAAAGTTAAGTGAAAACCAAACACAGAATATCAGCACAAACACCTCATCTCATACTGTCAAGTGCAGTGGTGGAGGGGTGATGATTTGGACTTCTTTTGCAGCCAGAGAACCTGGGCACCTCTAGAGACACCTAAAGGTTGGCTAAAACTGGGTCATTCTATAGGACAGTGACCATAAGCACAGCGGCAAATCTCTAACAGTATGGCTGACAAAAAGAAGAGTCCAGGTGCTACAGTGACCTAGTCAAAGTCCAGACCTCAACCTGATTGAAATGTTGTGGAGAGACCTTAAGAGAGCTGTGCATAAACACATGCCCACACACCTCAATGAACTGAAGCATTGTTACAAAGAAGAGTGGGCTAGAATTCCTCCAAAATGATGTGAGAGACTGATAAAGTCATACAGAAAACAATTACTTCAAATTGTTGCTACTAAAGGTGGTCCTACAAGCTACCAGCTCTGAAACACGGGGTGTACTCCTTCTGCATTTTGGCTTAGTTTTTCTTAAATATATAAAGACATGGTGTAATCTGAGGTTGTATTTAAACAAATAATTTTACAACCTGGTTAAACCTTAGAATTGACAGAAGGTGTTCTTTCTTTTTTACATGACTGTACTTTATTGACTCTTTGGGGGTTTTTTTCTGGTCTTGTCTGAATGTAAATGAGATCTCAGTGGACTGTAGATGTTTTTAGCTCTCTTTTCCTCCGGACCAAACCAAAGAGCAGTAAAGTAGGTCAAGGGGAAAAGTAGGAGTTAAAACCTGATGATCTAGTTATACTCGTACATTTGGGTTTTTGGAAATGAATAGAAGTGTATTTTTCACCATACTTGCACAATTGCATTAGTACAGAAATATTTGTGGAACAGCAATTTCATAAATTACTATCTGTTTGCCCCCTTGACAGTTAAAAAAGAAAAGAAAAATAAGATGTCACATCTGTGAAACTAAACTGAGCCAAAGCCTGTTAGTGTACACAATAACCTTGTGTGTGTGTGTGTGTGTGTGTGTGTATATATATAAAATATCCTTCCTGATGACTTTTTTAAAATACTGGATGACCTGATACTGAAACATACAAGTCCTGCTTTTGCTGTCTCCTTCTGTCACCCACCTAGGATGGGCTGGTCAAAGCCAACATGGAAAAGCTGACATTCTACGCCTTGTCAGCTCCGGAGAAAGCTGGACCGTATCGGAGCCTACCTGTCTGAGAGACTGTCAAGAGATGTGGCTCGACATAGATACGGGTGAGCTTCAACTGTTGCCATTCAAAATAGTCTCTTAAACGGTCTCTTAGTTGCCTGTGCCCTAAGACATACTGTTTGCAGATTTTTTGTATTTATTCTTTGCCACATGTCAGTTCATTGAAATCAAGTCAAACTGAAGCATGAACATAAAAATTCTGGGAAGATTTTGAGGCGGCTTTGCTTTTGGTAGTAGGAAAAGTGGTGCTTGTAATAGCCTTTCGTCAAAGAGATTTGCTCTGATCCCTGCACAAGATCTGAGCTCATCAAAGAACTTAACACCATGCTATAAAAATTCTCCTTAGTATTCTGTGTGTGTGTTCTTGACCCTGTTCTTTCATTATATTCAAAAGTGACTGTCACTGTGGTCAAAATATAACCAATAAGACGTGGAGGAAAGTTGGTCTGTTTTTTAATGAAACGGAACATGATTGGTTTGGGTCATGTGGTGTGTTCAGTCTGTACTTACTTTATATTCTACTGAAGTTGTTTTTCTCTGAGCGCCCTGCAATGATTCTCACAAATGCAAACAGTCTGTGCAGATTATATTTCCCCTTGGCAGAGTCCAGCTGAATGTTCAGTATGCCAGCCTCCAGAGTTTGTCTGGGAGAACTTATCTCATTTTGATTTCTTGCAGACAGATTGCATTTGCCTACAAGGTTAATGGTACCTTTCTTTCATCTCTTTTTCTATTTCAGGTATGTGTGCATAGCCATGGAAGCCCTGGACCAGCTGCTGATGGCCTGCCACTGCCAGAGCATTAACCTGTTTGTGGAGAGCTTTCTGAAGATGGTGCGCAAGCTTCTGGAGTCAGACAAACCCAGCCTGCAGATCCTAGGAACCAACTCAGTGAGTTTCCCGGATTTTATTACATTATATCATTTTGATGATTCCTATTTTATATAGTTTGTAATAAATGTTTTTATTTTTATTTTGCATTGTGGAAGAATAACAGTTGTTGTTTTCAGTTTCATATAAAATACATTACCTTTCTTATGTCTATAACAGAATTACGTGCCTGCAGTAAAGATTGTTGTAAATGTAGGGAAAACAAATCAAGTGGTGCAATGTTGTTGGAAGTTCTCGCATTCGGGGGATATATTGTTGCAGTTTAAACATAGACAGTGTTGTACTTTATATATATATATATATATATAAAATTTAATAATCAGAGGAACTTGCCTAGCTATAATGCATTCTATCATTTCAGTCACAAGTGGGCTGTTTTGCACATATAAATTTACAGACATACTCTTACACTCATGCTGTTGGCTGTTAATGTGTCTTAGTTTCTAAGCTTTCCTGCTACATCAAATTCTGCCCATTTGAGTGGATTTAGAGGTATTATCTAAAAGTTGACAGGCTGCATTTCCTTTCCTAATGCGGTGGTACAAAGTAAAAGATGTTAACCTTGAGAGAAATACTTTATTAAGATCACAGATCAGCCACAGAGTGGTGGGTAGAACGAAGTGATGAGTGTGATGTGGGAAGCGGCTATCAGCACTGTCAGCCGGGTCAGCAGAGGACGCATAAAGGAAATCAAATTAGCTGGAGACTACACGGCCATTGCTCTGCAGTAATCTGTGCAGGCTGATGAGACATGCTTGCTTCTTACTCAACAGCTTCTTACTATTGGTCTGTCTTGCACACCCTTATAAATGCATATTTAGGACAAACACAAAAAAGTCTGAGTCTATATAATTTGCTGCGTCATTTTGATGTTTGACTTCACAACGAAATGGAGTCGTAGACAGACAAGAGTTTTCAGAAAGTCATTGAACTGAAGAGTGCTATGAAACTCGAACACTGTTTTGGGCACAATCTCAAAGTGATGGAGCTTGAAGGGCAAGTATTAGATTTTTGTTTAATTAAATTTACCCACTACCAGCAGTAGCTGTTAAATTCAGGCTTGTGAAACAGATTGTTGTGAGTTGACTGCATGGTAGCATTCTGGCAGAACCATAAAGCTGCGTGCCATTTGCTCATTGCTGTGAATCTGGTTTTCGATTCTTATTGGTAGTTGCTTCAATTACTTGCCTGGGATTGGAGAAAAAGTTTAGCTTGGGTCCTACCCGCTTTGCGTTGCCAGCGGTTGTTTCGCCTGTATTTGCTTGAAGTCGCTGAATGCCCTTGACTTTGTATGGTTTTTGGTCGCCACATTGCTTCCAGTGTGTACACAGCTTCAGATCTTTAGTTGTTCATTTATGATTCCATTACAGTCCAGTACATAGATTACGCTATAGCTCTGTATTGTTTATGAAGCATGATGGTCCAACAGCATGTAAAAGTTTGTACCTGTGTCCTGTATGAGTTACAGTACAAAAGTGACACCATGTGTACAAACTGTAAATTACATTAAATTGATGTAAATGACAAATATTCAGAATGGACTAAACCCCTACCTCATAGCTTCTGACCATCTTTGTGCACACAGTGTAGCTCATCAGAAACAGAGAGTGGTGGATTAAAGCAGTTATTACATCAGGACTCAAACTTGTCCAGGTTTTATTGCATTCTGTTTCACTGACCTAAAACCATATACTCCTGTGAAATCTCTAACACAGCCCTCAGCTCTGGAATTATTGCTTCTGTCAGTCTGCTTTTACTTGTACAGAATCTGTGAGGAATTGAGAGGAGGCAGGTTTTTTCTGGTCTCTGTCGCCTCTGGTTTTGGACACTATTCTTAAAGCTTTCAATTAGTTTTAGAGTTTCAGCAGAGTTGATGCATTAATACCTGGAAGCCGCCCAGCAATTCTGCTAGTAATAGCAGGCAGCTTCCAGGAATCAACCGTGGCAGTAAATTGCTGCAGCAGCTGAGCAGCTTCAGAGGAACAGTTATCGGCTCACTTCATTTAATTTGCTCAAGGATACTTCATTAAATTTCAAAAAACTGCTCTATGCACTCATTCTCTACACAGGAAATGATTCAGCAGGGATGTCATTTGACGTTGATTTTCTTTGTGAACACTGCACAAATTTGCTTTAATTATTATTTTCTTTATTGACATTTTATGCTATAATTCTGTAATTCATAGTATCATGATCTGACTTGATTCTAAAGAAATTCACTTCATAGTCTATTAATTGGAGAATCATGTGAAGCTAAATGCCAGGCTGTTTACAGGGTGACATTTTCTGGCCCAGTGGGAAAGCCTCCCTCTGCCCTGTGTTTTTCACTCTTAATCCAGTGTTACGGGGCTCTGGTTTGACTTTAATTTAGCACATATTCACCACTGAGATTTAGAGTTCTTTTACTGAAGAGGGTTTAATCAAGTCAAAATAATCTCTTAATAAACTTGGGCTTTTGAGGAGTCGGCTTATTACTGTAAATCTTTTGGACTGTAGTGTTTCTGTATGAGATAAAAATGATTTTTTTTTCCCTGTCTCCCTAATTCTGTGGTCAGTTTGTAAAATTTGCCAACATAGAAGAGGATACGCCATCATACCACCGCAGTTATGACTTTTTCGTGTCCCGCTTCAGTGAAATGTGCCATTCAGGCTTTGAGGACCCAGACATCCGCACCAAGTACGTGAAAAAGAAGCTCAACTGCGAGACAGAAATGTTAAATAACTACTATTCTTAGAGTACATGGGCAGGGTTTTTTTTGTGTCTTTTTTCTTTTGTACACTTAAGATTTCTTTTGAAGTCATACTTTTTATAGCTGAAAATAGACTGTAGCATCTTTTGACGAGTGAAATATAGCTTTCATGACATGATAAAAATAATAAAACAGAGAAATGCAAGCACAAAGCTTGATAAAAATATAATTAGCTAAATATGGTTAACCTATTTATAGTCTGAGTAATCAGTCAGATGATTTCTCTGTGCGTGTGTTGTTGTTGCTGAAAGGATCCGCATGGCAGGTATCAAGGGTCTGCAGGGTGTGGTGAGAAAGACGGTCAATGATGAGCTGCAGGCCAATATCTGGGACCCTCAGCACATGGACAAGATTGTCCCCTCGCTGCTTTTCAACCTGCAGAGTGGAGAGCGTACTGAGAGGTGAGTGCTAACAAGGGAAGGCAGATGTAGATTACATATGTAAAAGAATAGACATGCTGCATTAGATTTTTAGTGTAACATAATATAATAAGCATTAAACAGCTTATATTTTGCAGCATAACCCTTTGGTATAACAACTATAAGGGAGGCTTTTTGTAGCTCTTAATTGGACTTCTGGACTTTTCAGTTTAAGGTTTTATGCATCAGAACATCATTAAAAATCTGGTCCTTACCAGATCTTATAGTTAGATAAATACAACCTCAGATGAACAATAACATATGACATAATTTAGCGTGCAATTATTTATTTAACGAAAATTAGGCCAAAAATAATGAAGTGGTGTGTGAAAAACTAAGTAAACCCTTATTGCTTTCATAGGAATTAAGATGATACGTAGCAGTCAAGTGCTGCAAATCAAATGATTAACTGATCATCAGCAAATGTAAAGGACAGCTGCCCATTTTACCAGGGGTGGACGTCCCAGCAAATTATTCACCCCAATTTAACAATTAACATGCTAACTGAGGCCTTCAGTCTGAGACGTAGCTCTTGGGGTTTTATGCATGTTTGGGGTGAATTGGGGTGACGTTCATGACAGTACAAGTGTTACCAGGAGAAAGCCTCTTCTTTCTAAAAGAACATGGCAGCACAACTTAGGATTGCAAAGTTGCATCTCAGTTGTATCAGCTTTCCTGTAAGCCGGTACTCGGTGTTACCTAAGCGTGGTCACACACAGCTGTGTGATCAAACAGTGACAACTCCAAACTTTGCCTCCACTTCTTCTTTATTATTACAGATAACATGCAGATCCTGTCCTTCTGATTGAGCATTATGCAGCCTATCTTAACATAGTCAATGCCAGCATACCTGGCACAGACTCTGGTCAAAAACTATTGTGCTTCCTCTTTAATGCACCTGAATGAATGAACCACTTCCTGTAATAAATGCAGTAACTTATGGAGGTAACTGCCCCCTAGTGTCCAATACAATACATTACATTACAAAGAAAGAAAGAAAATGGCTCATACATCAGTAAAGACTTCTGGAACAATGTCCTTTGAACAGACGAGACCAAATTCAATATGGCCGTAATGTGCAGCACCATGTCTGGCAAAACCCAACACAGTATATCAGCATAAACATCTGATACCAAGTGCTAAGGGCGATGGTAGAGGTGTAACATTTGGGATCTGGACACCTTGCAGTTATTGAGTCTGCCATTAACTCCTCTGTATACCAAAGTATTCTAGAGTCAAATGTGGGGCCACCTGTCTGATAGCTAAAGCTTGGCTGAAATTGGCGGAAGTTTCTGTAGCCGAAGTGTAGAACAAAATGTATCTCTATTCTTTTGTTTCTGAAATGACATGTTCATCATGTACTGTAATGTAATGTGCTCTTTTATATTGCACCTCTCTAGTAATTCTGACCAGACAAAGTCCCTTAGCCTACAACTAATGTGATGTATCTGGGTCTACGTTGCTCACAAAGCACCTCAAACTTGTCATCTAACATGTCGAGAGAAAGTTGTCGAGTTAAAACCAGCCAGTGTTGACCTGCCGGCCTTGATAACACGATCCACATATGCTGTGGCCAACTGCTGTTGTTTGTCTCACATTAGGCCATGTTTGTCCTGGCTGTCTAGCCAGCCATCACCCATGTCATTCATCATCACTGTCATCACCGACAGCTCTGTTTCCCCTTTTGGACATCTGGTAGCCCACCCAGAGCATCCCAGAACCAGGAAACCAGGACATATAGTGAAGGTTGCGAAGAGAAAAGCAGCGAATGTGAAAGGGGAGTTCACAGACAGAAATATTGCAATGGATGGAGAATAAAAGCTCAGAAACACAGAGGTAGAGGATGCCACTATGTGAGAGAGTTTCAGCAGTCTGGAGCCTTGCTCTCTTGCCTGTATTCCACACCCTAAAATTCACTTTGACGTCATTGCCGAGATCTGAACATTAGAAAGGTAAAGGGGGAGGGCAGCAAAAAGAACATTGGGAGATCTAGTGAAGGATAGATAATGGAAATTAGAGTGATAGAAATGGGAGAGTTATTCAAAGAGAGAGACAGAGACAGATTTAATGTAACAGGGAGTCACATTTCATTCTCAGCTTCTCTCTGCTCTGTGTGTTATTCCCCCTGCTGTGCATCCTCATTTCCTCTCACACTGAGTCTGGCTTGTCATTACCCACAGCAATCAGTACAGAGTCTAATTACCTTACAGATGGTGCATTTTCAAATCAAGATCAGCTTTAGTCAACCTTCTGACAGCTGGGACTTACTTCTAAAAGTTTATTAATGGAAATGACAGAGGAGCACATACCATGATTGTTTTTAATATAGTTGCCCACAAGAGCTTGTTGTTCCCCTGAGGTGAGCCTCACCCTCCATAGACTCAAAAGCAGCACGTCTGAGATCAGCTAGCTGTAGTAGGCTTTTTCAGATGCTTGTGATGCTAATTTGCCCTCACAGCAGATGCTTCCTTGAGAGAAAAAAAAAAAAAAACCTGTCTAAACTGTGTCCTGACTTTACGTTGTGTACTCTTGCTGGTTTAGTGTGTTTTACTTAATTTTTTAAAATGTTGCCTATTTCAGTTTTGAATAGACAAGAGGGGGCAGGAACTCACAGCTAAAGCAGGCAAGATGAAAGAGTTAGGCTGTTAATAAATAATGTCATCATTGGTGGACTACCCGAGGCTAGTCATGACCAAGATGGAGCTATGGCGGATGTTTTTAACTATGCATGAGAATGAAGAAGGGCTGGACACGGTGCGAGCGACCACACGCTTCACACACAGTGTTCATGTATACAAATTTGGACACATATGTTAATGCATACGTGTACAATAATTAGCTCTGTCGCCTAATTTTCCCTGTAGACAAACTGCAGAGGGCAAAGTCACCTCAGGAATACAGGCTGCAGTGATTAAGCCATCCAGACTGTGTTTGTGTAAGAAATAGAGCCTTTGTTGAAATGTTATTACATGAAGTTAATTTCAGTGCCTTGTCTGTTCTCTGTTTTCTCTCTCCTTGTCTGCACCCTCCCAATTTGCCTGCCCCTGCCTCCCTCTGCTCACCTCCTCTCCTTTTCTGCTTCCTCACCCGCATCGCTCCCAACCAGCCGCTCTCCCTCTCCGCTGCAGGCATCGGAGAAGGAGAAGGAAAGCCCAGTGGAGCTGACGGAGCGCTGCTTTAGGGAGCTGCTTGGACGAGCCGCCTATGGCAACATCAAAAATGCCGTCACGCCCGTGCTCATGTGAGACAACCAAACTGCCTTATTTATACAAAATATCCTCTGTTTGTGACGTCTTCTTGCTTGCAGTTGTTTTTTTTATGTATTGACTAAACCTGAAGGGAATGCTGCATGTCAGGGTTCTGTTGGCGCATTTTTATCTTTATACTGATCTGCCCACGGGGCCGCAGCAAGGTCGGTGCAAGGTTACGGAGTTGTTCTTGACTCAGTGTGACTGCATGATTTACAGATGGAAGACTGTGGTTGTTTGTCTCTGTGTTAGCCCAGACTGGCGACAGACTGGCAACCTCTTCAGGGTGTACCGTGCCTGTCGCCCTATGGCAGCTGGGATAGACTTCAGTTTTTGGATTTGGATAAGTAGAAGATGGATTGATGGAAGTTTAGTATTTTTGTTTAGCTTGTATGTCTTTCTCTTTATTTGAATTGACCCAGCTTGGCTTTTCCTCCTGAACTCAAGTATTTTATCTGTCTCAGCCTTTTCCTTCCCCCATGTGTGCCTGTAATGCTCTTAGATTGGTTAGCTGGTTAATCGATCCATCTGTCCTATGTGCCTCTTGGTTTCCCTGAATCTCATGTCGAGTTTATGATTATTGCAGCCTTTTCTGTTAAAGTTTGGGAGTGTGATGGAAGTTGTGGCTGACATTTCAGTTGTCAGGTACATAATTTAATAGATGGGATATAACCAGCCAGCACTAATATTCCACATACTGACAGGTGTAACTAAATGTAGTGTACAAAAATAATGTTCATAGGGGTTTTAAAAATGGACAATTTCAGGTACCTTAACTCTGTAGTGTCTTATTGCTTTATTTCTGTTCCCACTTCCTTCTGACATTATCCTTACACAGTTATATTTTACATTTATCTTTTTTTTTTTAACACTTTCAGCCATTTGTTTTCAGTTTCGTGTTGGTTGTGGTCTCAGTGGTCATGTGCTCAGTGAGACCCATGATTGTTTATCCATCACTGTCCCCGTTTCTCTCTGTTTCATGCTTTATTAATTTATGTCCCACTGTCCCCGACCTTCTGTATATACATACACAGGAAGTGTCACTCTCCAGCTGATCCAGCTGTTCAATAGAAATGACCTTGATTATCTTTGTGGATTTTTGTAGTCCTGATTGCTGTCATTAATTTATATTTTTGTGTATTTTATTTCACTTTTTTGCAATGTCTATCAATATCAGATTGAGAAAAAATGTTATTAAGTATATAATTACTGATTGTGGACTGTGAACAATACACCATAGTAAATATTTATCTGTACATTAGTAACTCCTTTTGCTCCTACAGTTTCTATTTGTTTCTAAATGGTAGAAAAGTAGATATAATGTATGATGTCTGGACTAAATGCACTCTTTATGCCTTACTGTTCTCCATCATTCCTGCCCCTGGGTTATTACATCCTGTATATCCTCCCTGTTTCTGTCTGTTCATAACCCCACAGGCACTTAGATAACCACTCTCTATGGGAGGGAAAGACCTTTGCAGTGCGTTGCTTCAAGATCATCATGTACTCCATTCAGGTGAGGGATATAGTGCCATGAAATCCTTCGCAGCCTTACCCTCACTTCTCTGTCACTCTGCTGATTTCCTGACTAGGTTAAAATGGAATCTGGAAACATTTCATGTGAATTTATTACCACCGTGGTTTTTTATCTTTGCAAGTACACGTTTTAGTGGTGCAAAGAAGAATCATGCTTCAATATTCATGGAGTTCTCACTGATTTTAAATTGGGCATCAGCCTGTTTGCTCACAGCTGTGGTTCATTTTGGACCTGAATGAAAAATGCAAGTCAGGAAAGCGCTTAATCGCCAACATCCAGTTTTTAACTTTGCCTAATAATTAAGTGTTTTACATTTATGTGCCAATTTTCACCACTTTTTTCACTCAGTCCTTTTTTCCCCTTGTCTTCAAGTCAGTTTGGTTTTATCTGTAATTTCTTCTGTCCTTTTTTTTTCCCAGTCCCAGCACTCTCACTTAGTAATTCAGCAACTTCTCGGTCACCTGGATGCTAACAGCAAGAATTCGGCCACAGTGCGAGCTGGTATAGTGGAAGTCTTGCTGGAAGCAGCTGCCATTGCAGCCAGTGGCTCTGTAGGTGAGTTGCATGCATGCAAGGTACCAGCTGGCAAGTCGTAAACAGATCGAGATGTGATCCATCGAGTGATTTTAATTTGCAGTGAACAGATCTTTTGACTATAAACTGTGTGTTTGCAGGTCCTACAGTACTGGAGGTCTTCAACACTCTGCTGCGGCAGCTTCGCCTTAGTGTAGACTACGAGTTGACCGGCTCGTATGACGGCAGCACCAACATCGGCACCAAGATCATCAAAGCTCACGAGGAGAGGCAGCTGCAGGAGGCTGTAATCAGGACCATTGGTGAGCCTGTGTGCTTTGTATTTGTTATTGAATGAGTGTGTAGTAGGCGCCATTTGATCATGCCTGTCTGTGTGTCAACTAGACAATTAAACATTGCTGTAGTTGCTGTTTGGCAATAGAAATATTAGTCAGACTAATTATTCACATTTTATTAGCTAGGACACGCCCATGCTTCAGCATTGTTTGGTCTGTTTGTGCTGCTGAGCGCTTTTTAATCTGAACCGACATGTGGATGCTGGAGAGAAGGCTGCCGCGGCCAGCACTGCTGATGTTAGCAAACTAATAATCTGACATGGTGTGTGTGCAATGTTCTGCACAGCCACGCATTTCAATTACATTTAAAACACTGGTTGATTACCGGAGAAAGTGATTAAGAGTTTTAAATAGCCCTTAAATACACAGGTAATATTTGTACAGGCAGTGTTTAAGCTTGGCTATTTAATTGTGCTCAATTTTTATCATTCTTATGTTTTGGCTAGTTGATTAGTCTGTTTTTCTTTTTTTTGTTGTTGTTGTTTAGACAAATAATAAATGAGTCCCTAGGAAAAATTTCCTTAATTACTGCTACAAGTCTTTGTCTTAACTGTTCACATTGGGTTCTTTTCTTTTCAGGTTCATTTGCCAACACTCTACCAACTTACCAGAGGTCAGAGGTCATGCTCTTCATCATGGGAAAGATCCCGGTCCCTGGAATTCACCTTACTTTGCCCTCCTCGGACTCTGGGTATGCTAAGTCACAAACAGTATTTCCCTGTATGCTCAGACCTGCATGGTAGAAAACTTAAGGACACAGTCTTAATTTGCTGTTTGTATTTCCAGACCTGAGGGCACCAGGATGATTCAGGTTATGTTACTCAAGTCCTTAGTTCAGGTAAGTTATCATTTCTGAACGAGTTACTTTTTAAGAAACTTCCTCATGAATTTTTGAAGAATGACATGAATGAAATGGTTATAATTATCAATTTAATAAATACATGAATATAAAATCAGTGGCCTTGCTAGACTTTATGGACAAGTTCTTGATCTTTGGTAATGAAAGTCTCAGAACTCAAGTGTCCCTCAAACTAATGTTCCCAAATATTTTGTCACTCATACGACAAAAGTTATTGGTAGCTTGTGAAGTTATAACCACACTGTGGTCACCTTGATTTTTCAATTGCATGTTCAGTATCGTAAATTACATATGGGATTTGATCATCCATTCTTAGGTAACTGCAGGTTTCCAGACTACCAACATGCTGACAGCGCTGCCCAGCTCTTTCCTGGAGCCCCTGCTGTCCTTCTCTCTGACTGAGGATCCAGAGGTCCGTCTCTTGGTGCTCCAAATCCTCCTCAGTCTTATTGACAGGCATGACAACAGGCCCAAGTTCTCCAATATGAGGTGTGTGGTTTTGTATGCAGCAAGTTTGAAGGGCTGAAGTGTTTTTGTGCTTCACTTACCAACCTGTGCTTCGTTCTCTTCTGTCTTCTTTCTGTGTAGCAGCATCTCAGACATCTCTGTGCTGAAGCTCAAAGTTGACAAGTGCTCCAGGCAGGACAATTTATTCATGAAAAAGGTACATTTTTATTTATCTAGTAGACAACCTTTTCTCCCTGCTGCACAATATTGTGTAAATTCATATATACGTTAAATAGTTTTCTTAAAAATAGTTCTGACATTAAGGCTTCACAACTGTAACTGCACTAGATATCTTGTTCCATTTACCCTGTGCTTCATCCATTCACAGCATGGCCAGCAGCTATATCGACACATCTACCTGGGCTGTAAGGAAGAGAGCAGCGGCCGGCAGCACTATGAGACCCTCTTTGCCCTGTTAGGTCTTCTCAGCGTGGAGTTGGCCAATGAAGAGGTGGTAGTGGACCTGATTCGCCTTGCACTTGCCTTGCAGGTATAAATGTACAATTTTAAGTAGCCCCCTTATTTCCCCCAACTGCATTTATATATCAAAATGATAAATATCCTAATGGCATGCTAATGGATTCTTGCTCACGTCTCTTTGTATCCTGTGCAGGACCTGGCTCTGTCCACCGATGAGGCTCTGCCTGCTTATAACCGCTGTGCTGTTCATGCCCTTGTCGCCGCCTACCTCAACCTCATTTGCCAGCTCACCACCGTCCCAGCCTTCTGCCAGCACATACACGAGGTGTTGGTCTGAGCCTGTTTGTGCATCTGTGTTTTAATGCTGTTTGTCTTTAAACTGCCTTTAACTCTGCCTTTCAGGTAATTGAGGTGAGACAGAAAGAAAGTCCTTACCTTTTGCCTGAGGCCGTGTTTGTTGAAAATCCAAAGTATGTACCAGCCTCATATTTTCTCAAATCATAAGTGTTAAATTTGATATTTAAGTACACAATACTCACAGTAAATTACTGCTATTGAATGCATAAAAACAGAATGAATTTCTTTTTTATTTCTAGACTATCTTCTTCACTGGACAAAGTGGAAGGGGATGTATTGTTCCTCCAGTCAAAGATCACAGAGAGCCTTGGAGGAAGTGGTTATAACACAGAGAGACTGGCTACACCTTATGTCCCTCAGTATACTGGTAAGGAGTCTAAAACTAGTCATCTGGATGCCAAAACTTCAAAGTCTTAGTTTCTCTATTTTTTTATGCATTTATATTTTTAATGCCACTGTGCCAGTGAGAGCTGAAATTTTGGGCATTTTGTTTTCAGGGTGACCATTTATTCATGCATCCCTCCCATTCTTGAGGGAATTGCTTCAAAATTTGGACTTTTAAACACTTGGACACAAAGACAAACCAGTGTAGAGGTCACAGCGACCTTCACTGTGACCTCACATAAAGAGGTTTTTAGCTGTAACTCAAGAATTCATACACCAGTTATTATGAAAATTCACAAAAATGTCTTGTAGGAAAAATGATGAAAGGATGACATTTTCTATTTTAAAGGCAGCACTATAACATAATATTCTCCTATTATTTAAGGCCATAACTGAAGGGGGGTTTGCGACCATATTTCATATTTGGTCAGACAGTCTGAGTTGGTGCCATTAATCTTGGGTTCCCACCTTGAAGCTGTGATAACTCTGCACACCTTGTGTAGAGTATGGACACCACAACTCGAGTGGTTTGCAGAGGCATACGAACATGAGGTGCTTATTTTAGTTTCACGTATTGAAAAAACAGTTTTCTGCGCTCTGCTTCCAGATGAGGACCGTCTGTCCAAGAGAAAGAGCATCGGTGAGACCATCTCACTTCAGGTGGAGGTTGAGTCCCGAAATAGCCCAGAGAAAGAAGAGGTAAAAGAAAGTCTTTGCAACCTTCCCAAGGTCAAGATCTCAAATGTACCCCTTATAAAGAAGTTTACTTACTTACAAATTTTTTATTTTGTTCTGCAGAGGACTCCAGCAGAGGAGATTACATTTGAAACCCTGAAAAATGCCATTGGTAAATCTCTCCTCTCCTCAAACTCTCCTCTCCTCAAACTCTCCTCTCCTCTCCTCTCGCAAAACCCTTTATATCAATTGATGAACCTTTCATGTGCTAAGAAAAAGAATTTAGTAAACTTTTTTTTCATGACGTAAGTTGCCAAAGCATGATAGCAAAGACCCCCCCCCCCAAAAAATACCAAAAAAACCCCCAAACAAAAAACAAAAACACTTTTGAAAGAAAAATCAGGTAACAATGTATTGCCACTTTCAGTTTAAGGCACATAGTATATTATATTGTTTCTGTCTCCCTCTAGTGGACAGTGTGGGTATGGAGGAGCAGGAGAGGGAGCGGAGGAGACAAGTGGTGGAGAAGTTCCAGAAGGCCCCCTTTGAGGAGATAGCTGCCCACTGTGGTGCCAGGGTATGGGGAAAAAAACTTAATAAAATAAAAAATATATTAAAACTGCCTTAAATGAATTGTTTTTAATGTTTTATATCTTGTCTAGGCCACACAATTGCAGAGCAAACTAAATCAAATTTTCGAGATCACAATCAGGTAAGGGACAGAGCTTCTGCGGGATCTTTGAGTAAAAGTCAATAATAATGTCGATGGCAGTAATCCTGACTATCAGGACCATGAGTTTTGGCACTGACTGCTTTGTTTTCTTCTTCTTTCTGTTCAGACCCCCTCCCAGCCCGTCTGGAACCATTTCATCAGGTTACGGCCAAAGCCAGAGTCGATCTGTACCCATTTACGAGATGAAGTTTCCTGACCTTTGTGTTTACTAAACCACAAAGTCTTCAGCAACACAAGCATACAGTAAAGCCTTCAAGGACAGAAAAGAGATTTGGAAGGGCAACCGATCTTCACTGTAAAATTGTCTTGACCGTGGAATCAAATGGCCGCAGTGCATATAGGACAAACTCAGTGGCAAATAAAGAACAAGCCACCTCTTGATTAACTTATCTAAGATTTTCTTTTAGCCTTTGATTGCAGCCATAACAAACTGGTCAGTGTCGGTGAATTAAGCAGTAAAACAAACATATTTCACTCACTTCTCCTTAGACCTGAGTCACACGGTCCTAGAGACTGGTTAGAGACACTTGGCAACAACCGGTCGCTAAGGAAAGATGTGTAATCTCTGATCAGTTGGTGAGCGGTTGCTGGAGGTTGCCGGCAATTGCTGGATGAAATCGGTTGCAAAGAGGGTGCTGTACCAAAAACCTCCTCGTGACTGCTTTGGTTGGTAGCAGATCACTGCAGTCGCCTGTAGGTTGCATGGAAGATGCCAACTTGTATGCAACTAATCACTGAGCTTTAGTGAAATGGCGACTGTTAGCCTTCAGATAAAAGCTGTGCCTTACCACTGAAATCAGTAAGTTTCAAAAGGTGCAACTTTTACTTTGAAGACGATTTTTGCACGTTCAGCAAGTGTCTCCAGACGAGCTTGTGTCTTCTGTGCAAACTGCAGACAACTGTGGCAATCTGCTACTGATGAAAGCAATCGCAAGGAGGGTTTCGGTGCTGCACCGTATACCACTTTGCAAATATGAGATATACGGTGCTTCACCTAGCAGCAGCAGGCAACCTCCTGCAACCACTCACCAACCAGTCACTGAATATACTTTTAACCCCAGTGACCGGCGGTTACCAGTGGGTAACTAGTCGGCCTATAAGTCTGTATGATTGGGGCTTAGCAATTAATTTTAGGGCAACCGCTGGTTGCCAGGTGGTCTCCAACTGGTCTCTAGGCCTGTGTGACTGGAGACTTGGATGTTTTTAGAAACTCCACTGGTTGGATTTTCAAATTAGAAATTGCCAAGAACTGTGAGAGAAAACGTGAAATGTTGTTGTCTTGAGAATGAGTCGAGTCGTTGCATGCCCGCAACTGGAAACTTTTTGATAGCACTACAAATTCTTGGGCATTTTTTGTTTTGTTTTATTTTTTACCTGTTTGTCCCTTCCAGGGTGCAATACTACCTTTGATGATAAAATTAGATCGACCAACCCATCTTATATTTTTTTATTGTTTTGATGACCAGGAAGAGTGTATGTTGAACTGAAGCATTATAGTTTACTTGACAGTGTATTTGTCTGTATCTTTGATTGTTAGTTGGGTAGGCATAAAGGTAATTATCTGCATTTCCCACACCACTTAGCTCTTGCGCATCTGTCTTTTATGCTTTATTATAGCTTGGTTTTGCCTTCTTAGTGTTAGCCAGAAGTGCTTTTTTTTCTTTGTTTCCTTTACCAAAATATTAGTCTAATTAAAAATTACTTAGAACGTATTTAAAAACACACATTGCATCATTCGTGACCACGCTGAAGGATTTACAAGAATGTTTACCAGGTTAAATGCTAAAAAAAAAAAAAAAGTATTTTTTTCCCCCTTTCCATATAAATGTGTACATACAGAGGAATATATAAATCTTTAAGCTGATGTACAGTGTAAGGATGTTTGTGTGTGTGTGTATATATACTGTATATTCTGATTTTAGACTGCCTCTGCACTGGTTGTGTTCGTAGGTAAAGGAGAAGTCCAGCTAGTTATTCAGAAACGTAATGTTAAAATCTCCAACGAGTAACCAGCAACACATGAAATCACAATGTCTGAGAAATCTGCATCAACTCGAGGCCAGAATGTCCCACCAACTAATGAAAGTTGGAAAAGCAGGTTTAAAAAGAAGAAAAGATTTTCAGCTTCACTCAGACTGGTTTCATTACTGTCATCCTGACCTGTATTGTTACCATTACATTCTCAATCCTGCTGGAGTGAGTTTGCACTATGATTTTTGTACTACGCCGCAGCTTTTAAGCTGCACAATCTCAGCAAGATTCAAATACGTCTAACATCCATTGTGTGCGCACAGACACACACAGGTATACAAACAAAGTATGATGGCAATAATTTGGCACGAGTCTGGCTAACACGGTCCAACTGTAGGTAGCAGATCATATTTGTGCGTTTTAAGTTGTGCCTGCTGTTGTGGTGCTGTGATGGTTCAGTTTTGTGGCATTTTGAAGAGACCACCCTTTGCTCTCTCTCTCTGTGTCTCTGTGCTGCTTCTGTGAGTGAACCACACCTGTTCCAGCCATCCTGCGACCATCTTGATCAGGGTAGAAGACGGTGTCTGGTTCATCCCTGTCATGAGCTGCAGTTTGACTGGCTCCATTTGTTTTCTTCTTCTTTTCTTAATGTCATGTCCTGTGTATATCTGTATCACCACATGCCAGTGTATAAGATTGTCTGTTCATGTTTACCCTTTTTACCAATGCGTGAGTGAGCATATTTCTGTGTCTGTGCTAACACTCGTACAAGTGTGTGCGTGTCTGTGTCAACATTACCGAAGACCAAGCTCTCCAGATGTGGTTTACAGTTTTGTCCAGTGACTCTTTCTACCACGTGAATGCAGAAAAAGCTACTTAACAGCAGCGTGCAGCTGTTTAAACCTTCCAGTGACACCTTGTAAAATTTGTGTTTTCAGCATCTAGAACTTGGCAGTGAAGACCTGTAAATCTATCAGTCCGCGTGTCCTCATTGCATTGTGTAATATAATATTAACTGACTGTAATCCAAACTTACTTTTTGTCATTACATGTCTGGTTAATAGGATCTGTTTACAATGTAGTGCTGTAGGTCAAATCTATTCATTCTGTGAACTTTGCACTTTAAAAACTGGAATACCTAGTGACAAAGGCAGCTTTTACATGGAGAAAATGCCTTACGTGTGTCATACCTGACTTTGCATGCTAGTTGATGTTGCCGTGTTGTACAATAAATTTATCTCTTAACCATGAAAGGCCTGTCCTGGTTTGAATTTGCTTTCTAATGTGAGCTCTGAGATGGAGAAAGAGCATCATCATTTGGAGAAGTTGGAGAAACCCATGATGACTCGTTAATACCAGCACTGTCGGGTCATGGCTCGGCTCTGTCTCTCTCTGCCCCGCTTACCAGGCGGAGGTGAGACCAATGGAAACAAGTGCACTTCGATAGTAACTTCACATTTTACAAAAACTCACTGGAGATGAGCAGGTTTCGTTACCAGGATTTATTGAAGCACAGAGTTAAACAAAGTGCAAGAAAGCAAAAAGCCCTCCTGGGAGTGTGTGCCTTGGAGCCGGAGGAAGGTGATGGAGGAAGAGCAATATGTGTGCTCTGAGCAAAAAAAGAAAGAAGCTCCCCGCTGCAACTTTCTGCTGCCTTTTATGCCCCAAATTCACACCTCCCCCTGCTGTTATCAGGGCCAGTGGACAAAGCATGGAGCTTCCAAACCACTTGCACCCAATAGTTCGATCCTTTTGCAGAGACCTCATAACACAGTTCTCTGAAAGGTGTCAAAACAAACAATTTTCCCATGTGAAAATACCTCCCACTGAGGCACTCCCCCATCCAGCTGTCCATAATTTCTCATTACTAGTAACACTGTTAAGGCGGTCTTATCTTTTACTCCTCTACATCATTAAAGTAGCTCAGGTGGGACTTCAACCCCCACTTCAGGACACACAGCTCCCAGCAACTTGACCTTCATATTGCAACAGTGTCAAAAGTGCACAGAGTACAAAAGTGAGACTCTAGCTATGAATGAGTGCAGTTCTACTAGTGGACAAAACCCAAGGCCCTGGGCCGAGCAGGCCTCAGTCCTTTCCACTCGCCTAACTCATGCAGTGTTCCAGTGTGTGAGTGACAGTATAGGTAACAAACAATATAATATACAACCATTAATCTGGTGTGTATGATTAATATATGTACTAATAAATGATATAGAATAATGACAGTAAAATACCAATATCAAAGTGATAAAAATATCCAACAGCACCAGTGTGATCTCTGACTGTTCACTGAGCTGCAGTGTTCAAAGTAGCATTTGTTTGAATTACCTGCTGTGGAGGTCATCTGAGTAAGTGGTTCCAGGAGCACATTTTTCCTATAGTGTAGCATTCAACAGAATCTGATTATCCCTTCTTACAGGCTCAAATTCACGTCACAGTGTATGTGTTTGTGTGTGTGTGTGTGTGTATACGTATATATATATATATATATATATATATATATATATATATATATATATATATATATATATATATATATATATATATATATATATATATTTTTTTTTTTTTCTGATTTTTTAATTCTGATTTCACAGTAAACTCAGTTAGACCTCAGAGTCCTGCTGATTTTCTGTGGTCTGCTCTGTGGATGGCAGTCTCAGTCTGGCTGCATTTTCATTAAACTTAAGTACAAATGTTCATGGGCCCCAGAGAGTAAATTGCAATAATTTATAAAGAAATAATAAGACTTGCAAGTCATGTGACTTTCCTCTTAGTCTTAGATATAGCTTTGCTTGCACTCCAACTGAGTTACAGTTTCTTAAGAATAAGAAATAATTTATCCCATACTATCCTAAAGAGTTACTGCATGTGGTATGAAAGATTTCATGTGTCTGTACTTGTGACAGTGGAGCTGGATCGGTCTGTTAGAGAAGGTGAGCCACTGCCTGTCCAGTAAAAAGTGCAGAGGGAGATCAGGATTATCCATGAATTATGAGCAGTTTGTTCCTTGACCACCTCTCCACCCCTCCATATTCTACATGTTTAGAGGGAACGTTAACTCAGCTCGTTGTTTAAAACTTTAAAATTCTGTTTCTTGTGTTTTCTCATCCTTAATATTCAGAATTGTGTCTGTTCATCTTCTAAATCCTCAGGTTTGTCTAAAGATACAGTATGAGGCAAAAGTATTGAGGCACCCCTCCATTTCTTTAGTTTGTTTCCAAGGAGCCAGACTTGGTGGTCTTGACCCATAGTTCACCAGGCTTTCTGCAGGTCTTTCTGAGTTTTTCATTTCCATTTTCAGAGGAATGTTGTGCTTTTGTTGTTGTTTGTTAAGCCACTTAAGAGTGACCTGCGAATCATTCAAGCATAAAAAAGTCCCCGAACTCAAAGGATGAACCAGTGTGTCTGCACATAAAGAACCGATTTTAAATTATCTTTAGGCACTTTGTTACTTGCAGCCTGTCACAGTTCAATTTATTGAAAACGTCTGAACGGCAGCAATTTCAGTTTTCAGCACGACAGTGATCCCAAACTCACTGCCAACGCAATAAAAGCGTAGCTGGATAGAAAAGCACACAATGGAGCCTGTCAGTCATGGATTGGCCTCCCCGGAGTCCGGACCTCAACTTTATTGAAACAGTGTAGGATCATCCTGACAGAGAAGAGAACAAAAGGCAGCCAACATCCAAAGAAGAGCTCTGAATGTCCTTCAAGAAGCCTGGAGAACTATTCCTGAAGACCGCTTAGAGAAACTGCAAGAAAGCTGCCTCAGAGAGTTCAGGCTGTGTTGAAGAATTGTCATGGTTCTGGGCCTTATGCCCAGTGTTTTGTGTTTTCACTACTATGATTCTGTTTCATGGTGTTTCTTAGTTTATTTGTTTAGAGTCTTAGTTTGTTTATTGTTCTATATTTGTTAGTTCTAGTTATTTATAGTGATTCTCTGTGTGGTACCCCTGTGTCTGTCCTGTCCCTCTGTCATGTCTCTGGTCTTATGTGTTTTGTTGTGTTATTTCCCGTGGCGTGTGTCAAGTCTGTGCTTCTGTCTTCATCTAGTTGTTTCCTGTTTTACTTTGACAGTCCCTTGTCCCGGGTGCTTTGTGTTTAGTTTTGCTTCCCTTTATCGTGTCTGTGTAATTAGTTTCAGCTGTGCCCCTCACCTATTCCCTAATTACCCCTCTGTGTATCTATCGTCTCAGTCTTCCCCTCGTCTCTTGTCGGTTTGTTGTTTCCCTCGGCTGTGTTTTGCTCTCCGGTTCCCTTAGGTTTCTAGTTTACTCTCAGTGTAGGTTTATTTGTGAGTCTCTTTTGTTGTCTTGGTTCGTTTTGCCTCTTCACTATCAGCCTAAATAAACACTCACTTTTCTTCGTTCTTACCTGCCGTCTCCTGAGTCCTGCAAATGGGTCCTCACCTCCGTACGCGGCCACACAGCCCGGTCACGCACCGTGACAAGAATAAAGGTGGTCATACTGAATATTGACAGTCAGCCTCATATGCTGTATTTCTGTGTATATTTGTACATTTCCCCAATAAATTCCTGCACCTATTTTTCATTTTCCCAGCAAAATGTAAAGAAATGATGGGTGGAAGACTTGCCAGGGCACTGGCACTGAGGATGAAACTGATTTACCAAACTGGTGTGCTAATACCGTTACCTCCTTATGCTTACTGTCTATGGTGAAGGATCTGAACTTGTATAACACCTTTAACCTTAGTGGTTCTACAAAGTGTCTTCAGTGTGTCCATTACTGGTGAGGAACTGCCTTCAGCTGCAACTCGGGGGGCCTTTGGCAGCTGAAAGGGCCGGTGACTGACCCTCTTACCCTGCTTTGCTGCCTGAATCACCTTAAAATTCCTACAGCCTGTCAGCCATCATCAAGGTTTTGTGTATTAAATGAGCCTATGTGGGAAATTACTGCTATTCTTTCTTATTTACAGAAAGGCATGACTTTTAAAAACTCTCTGAGTAGATTCTTCTCTCACACCCACCTCTCACCTTGCTGTGACATTCACTGTTCAGCTCAATTTTCAAAACATTAGGATGAGTAATGGTGTTTCCCACAAGAAAAAAGTATACAAGCTTTTGATTCAAGGCCAAGAAGTTGAAGGCAGTCAGTGGGTGCATCGGTGTTTTTATTCATCATAACACTGTCTAGTTTAGGTTTTATTGAGAGGAACATTGGCCCATAAAAGACATTCAACAACATGCTAAAGATAGCAACAAGTTTGTGTAATTTAGATGTTTAATTAAGACATGTGGTTACTAACATGCAATGGCTATTTGACTCTTTCAGCTAGTCGCCTCTCCTGCTCGGTCCTCCGTTCATCCCATTATCCTCTCCACATCTTTGACTAAAATGTTCCTGAAGAACTTGGCCAGCTGCCCCCGAGGGTTCTCCTCCCACAGCTTCATAAAGCCGCCGTTACGTTTAGATGCAGGTGGGCTGCCCCATCTGAAGTGACTCATCTTATAGGTCCTATCTTTCCTCTCCTGCAAGCTCAAGGGGATCTGTGACTTGGCACTGTCCCTGGCCCTCAGCAATCCCTGATTTTCATTACTTTCTCCATCAACGTCCCCCTCTGCTTCATCTTCGCTACTGCTCAGCTGCCTGCGAGCCTGAAAGGGAAAACGGCCCTCAGAAGAGCTCCCTCCTTCCAGGGACGAGGCAAAGACTTTAACGGGTCGTCGTTTACGTCCCGAGGGCTTCCCCCAGCGGAAATGCTCCATTGAATAGGAGCGTCTCTCATCGCTGCGGGCTCTCAGTTTTGACTCTCGCATCTTAAGTCCTGAGGGTTTGCCCCAGCGGAAATGCTCCATTGTGTAGGAGCGCCGCTCGTCGCTGCGGGCTTTCAGATCTGACTCGGGCATTTTGTCATCAGAAGCCAGTGTGGCCAGAATGATTCTGAGTAAGAGGTTGTCATCATCATAATCATCACCACCACCACCGCCGTCATCAGCGTCACCGTCACTGTTAACGTTCAGGGCCAGTGCACTGGGCTCTGGGATTTCAGTCTGGATCACAGACATGCAGAGGTGAATGCAGTCCTGAGTGGAAGAAATCACAAAGACGTTATAGAAAGCAGGGAGACTTGATAGTTATGTATTCTTGTCAGATGCTTGAATTAGACCATCCTGACTGTCTGTTAGAAAGAAACACCTATATCATAAAACCTGATGTTACTTGTTGCCCCATTGAAGAGGAAGGAGATTTACTTTCAATCTTTAGGCTTTCATCATGAAATCACATTACTTACCTTAGTAATTTGAACAACTGCAAAGGGCATTATTATTTAAAAAAAAAGAGAGAGAAAGCCTTCAGATGGCTGCTGGTGAAGTCATGAGACATAGCATGAAAGGAAAAAATAACTCCCTATATTTGTTCCAGGTCTCAAAAAGTACTAATGAATTCTCTTTTGAAAGTCGGTGTTGGATCTGTAAAATAATTACAACTTCTATATCCAGAGACATCCACATTAGGCTGTTATCAAGTTGACAAAACAAGACATTGCTTAGATGAAAGGACTGTGTTGACTGATCTTTGCAGCTTTTACATTGTGAATGAATAAAATTGTAATTTCATGCATTTTTGATTTCCTGGTTTTTCTTTAGACGGCTATTCGTCTTATTTGATCATCCCTTTAACACCTCTCAGTTAAAGAGGTCAGCCAGTGATGACAGTCTAAAAATAAGTGAAATGAGGTAGGATTGTTCCACCTACCAGTATCCTCGCCTTGCTGCTCAGGTCCTTGCAGATTGAGTTGTCCCAGCACACTGACTCAAACCCAGGGATGCACACAAATGCCATCACCATCACCAACAACCAACACAGACACACCATCTTCAGCCTGGTGCACAGGACACAAAGTCGACTGGGGTGGAACTGCAGAAGTAAAGCAACAGTGGGGAAATTCTCTTCAAAACTGTGGAAAGTCTTTGAGTCTCAAAAGACAAAAATATTCATTAATCATCTCCTAATATCTCCAAATATCTTTTTGTGAGGAAATACAGTAGGTGTCTCTTGATAATTGCACTTGCATAACACACTTCCTCCCTTCCTTATGTAACGTGACGTGTTTCAACACTATCTTTGAAATAGTCAGAGAGGGGAGGATTTGTAGCTGTGTGTGTCATGGCTGAATAATCGCGAGCTCAAATACCATCCATCCACCCATCTTCCGGTTATCCAATTTGGGGTGGTGGGGAGGCAGGGTACACCCCGGACAGGTCACCAGTCTGTTGCAGGGCTGACACAAAGAGACAGACAACAATTCACACCTAGGGGCACATTCATTTTATTATAAAGTTGTCAAACTTGTGACAATGTTTCTTCTCAAAGAAAGCATCTTTGAGAGTGCTGAGGGGTTTGCATGAAAATGATCAGCGGGACATGCCTGGCCAGTGTGTTTCAGATCATCGTCCTGCTGCATAACCCAAGTGCATTTGAGCTTCAGGGCACGAACCAATGGGCGGACATTCACGGTACCATCAATTACGGCAAGTTGTCCCGGAGCAGCAAAACAGCTCCAGACCATCACACTACCACCACCACATTTGACTGTTGGGATGATGCTCTTTTTATCAAGTGCTGTGTTAGTTTTAAGTCAGATGTAACGCGACTCAACCCTCACAAAAAGTTAAACTTTTGTCTGATCAGTCCACAGAATATTTCCCCAGAATTCTCGGGGATCATCAAGATGTTTTTTGGCAATTGTGAGACGAGCCCTTGTGTTCTCGTTGGTCCGCAGTGGTTTTCTCCTTGGAGCTCTCCCGTGGATGCCATTTTTGCCCAGTCTCTTTCTCATTGCTGAATCATGAACTCTGACCTTAACTGAGGCAAGTGAGGACTGCAGTTCTTTAGATGTTCATCTGGTTTCTTTTGTGACCTCCTGGATGAGTTGTTGATGCGTTTTTGGAGGAATTTTGGTGTCGGCCACTCCTGGGAAGGTTCACCACTGTTCCAGGTTTTCTCCATTTGTGAACGCTGGCTCTCACCGCAGTCCCAAAGCCTCAGAAATGGGTTTGTGACCCTCTTCAGACTGACAGATGTCAGAGACTTTTGTTTCTCATCTGTTTCTTTTGATCGTGGCATGTATGCGAAGCTTTTTGAGATAATTTATCCTGCTTCACTTTGTCAGACAGGTTCTATTCAAGTGATTTCTTGATTCAGCAGGCCTAGCAGTAATCAGGCCTGGGTGAGTCTGGTGAAACTGAACTTTCCAAAAAATGTGGTGGATCACAGTTAATTCATGATTTAACAAGGGTGGTGGTGGGGCACTACTTTTTCCACACAGGGGCAGCTGGGTTTGGATAGCTTTTTTCCCTTAATAAATGCTGCAGGTTATTTCTGTCTAATATTAAAAGTTGTTTGGTGATCTGAAACATGTAACATGAAATTGTTACAAACATGCAAAAAAGAAAAAAAAAGAAATCAGGAAGGAGACACGCTTTTTTTTTTTTTTTTTTTTTAAACAGCACTGCTCTCTGTCTGCAGGGAGACTGCAAATAAAATGTAATCCTGATGTCATTGCCTTCTGCTGCAGAGCTGTGCATTCCAATTAGGTCTCATAGCTCATAGCTGAGCTTTTTTAAAGCACAGGGAAATTTGAAGCAGGATTTGCCAAGCAGCAACAGGAAACGCAGTGTTTTCTTCACTATCGTCTGTGTATAAAAGACGAATGTAGCTACTTTGAGATCACCCGTTGCTTTGTAAAGTTCTGTCTTGAAGCTTCAAGCTAATGAGCTGAGCATTTCTCTGTCACCATCTACCATCTACTGCAGGGTGAATGGTGCTGATGCTTTTCTGAGTTCATGAAAATCTGCAGCAAATGCTAATAATTCTGGTAAAAGTCGTCCTTTCAGACACACATTTCTTTCCCTTGCCTGCAGTGATTGCAGGATAGACCCTAGATTACTTTGTTTTCTGAGCTCTGAATAACCCTGCTTGGAAAACAACCAGGAAAAGGAATCCAATCGTCCCAACAAGGCTTTGCAAAAATACTCAATCACAACAATAACTATTTCTTGCAATACGCTACTTCACTGAATATGAACAATATGCTCATGCTGAAGAAGCGGAAGATATACAAACTTTGAGTGATATCTTTCGTGCCCTTATTGCAATGTTTCTTATCGCTTTTTCCTCCTTTTTATACTCTTCCTCTTCTCATCAATCTTGAGGACAGCTGTTTTTTTTTTGTTTTTTTGTTTGTAAAAGTAAATATCTATGCTATTAACCCAAACTACAACATATAAGCCTAACCCAATAAATGTTAACTGCATTTGGTTAAATCTGACACACTGCTGGCCATCTGATATTTCACAGATATTAACATTTTCAACCTCCTTTTAAATCGGCCTCACTTTTAAAAACTTTCCCCCGGTATGTTAATTGTTTGAAGGCTTTTTGCTTTTCGCTTCCTCCTCCATTATTCTAAAGAGTGAGTCCTCGGTGGGCCATTGTCTTTGCAACTCTGGCAGAGACTCGTCTTCCTACAGAATGACTCACTGAGCTGAGCTGAGCTCTCCACAGACAGGCGCTGGTAAACGAAGCATGAGAGCTGCAATTAAGATAAATTTAAAAATCACGCATGTGAAATGATATATAGCCCTTTGAAGGTCTTGTGAATTAGATCGGTGTTTGTGTGCATTAAAGGAAAACAATCTGAATTTACTTCAGTGTAGCTGTGCATACTTTACTGACTGCACATAAAATAAAATAATAGAAATTCCCGAATCCATTAGTGAGTCTAGTTAATCAGTGCATCTGTGCTCATTCATTCAGAAAAACAGGAGCCTGCAAAACAATCAGATCTTTCTTTAACCCACGCCAAACAAGCAAGTTCAGACTAATAATATAAATAAATTTGTACCTTTTTTCGGACGTTTTCTCTTCTCCTGCTTTTCTCACTCCGTTTGTCCACTGATCCTCCACTCTGGCGACTCTAAACTGTGGTCCCTCTCCTCCTCTCCGGCTTTCTCTCCGCTCTGTGAGAAATGCTCTGTAGGAGAGGGTCTGCTGTTGCTTCCTTAAGGGAGGAAAGCTCTTTTTATAGACACATGAAGTAAAGAGTCTCAAGGCCTCGGGGTGTGATTGAGGTAAAGGGTCTCCTGCTCCTTCTCTTGATGGGGAGGAGTGTGCATTGGTGTAGTTTTGCGTGCGGTACACTTAAAGGCTTCCCACACACTTTTTGATCAATAGCGCAGCTCACTTTCATCAGACAGGAGATGAGGCTGTAGTGAACTAGTTAACTTGCTGGCCTCTTTGTAGTCCTCCTCTGATTGGGATACTGTCTTAAAATCCTACAAGCATCTCAAGTTTCTTGAGCGCATGTTTACATGATTGTGTACTAAAAACAACAACTGCTGTTCATTAGCGGCTGAGGTCCAGGCTCTAAATCCCTCAAAGGTTGGTTCTAATCGCTGACACCTTTACACTCTGGGCCACAGTGAAGCGTGCCAATCGATCTGACTGATTGGATCGTTTCTCTGCGGTTCTCGTTTTACAAGGTGTGCATGTATCCCTGTGTGGAAACTTCATTATGAGGACCTGACTCACTGTTCAAACGTCACGAGTGGACCTCAAGTGCAGATGATACACACAAACAAAAAAATAAACACGCACGTGGTGCTTTAAAAGGGAAATATTGAAGCTCTCCTTTCATGCAGTTTAGCGTCTGTGCCAAACACTGCTGCTTGTTTGCTTCAGGGTTAGGTGCACAAGGACAAGCCACACAGAATAACATGAGTGGAGAACAAGTGCTCACTGTGAAAGACACTGAACGTGTCCTTTTCATAAAATGTGACCTATTTTTTTTTTAGATCCCCCCTTTTTCAAATAAAGAAAAAAAATGAAGAATGTTGCAGTGTGCTCAAAAACATCTTGAGCAATTTGGTCTTCATTTTGTGTCTAAAAAAGGACAAGGTAACTAAATAATGAGAATGAAGATGCTTATATGATTTAAAAAAAGGCCTTTTTTGCTCACTTGCAGCTACATGTGGGTGAGGTTGCTGCGCTCAAAGACAGAAATGTGTGCCTGATATGATCATGATCAGGATATGCCACGAGTAGAAAAAAATGTCAGTCTGAAGCCTTAAAGGTTTGGCCCACGTGGATCACTCGCACACATCCTGACCTCATTATTTCACACTTTGGCCATGTTTGATATAAACATCCAGCACTGCAGCATTATATACAGAAAATAATAATAATAATAAAAGGATAATAATGTTTGTCCTCTTTAAGTATTCTTCAATAAGCTACTAAAATGACATCTCGCAAATCTGTGAATCAGTGCAATACAGTACCATTAAACAGAATAAAAATATCCTCAATCTATCTCAGCCCAAATGAATATTGTGGCTAAAAAATGATACATTATTATCTTATCTTAACTGCCTAAAGTAAGTTTTGCCACCTTTCCATATGCACATACACTTGCTGACAACTTTATTACAAACTGGACACCTGTTCAACTTCTTGTTAACACAAATATCTAATGAGTGTATATGATACACATACAATGACATGTATGTATGCGGTCAGCAGCAGTACTCAGGTCGGCTGTGGTGTTTAAATGATGTGCAATTGATATCAAGGGGCCCAAAGTGTGCAAGAAAATATCCCCCCACACCATTACACCACCAGCAGGCTGAACCAGCACCCGGTGTGGTCTTCTGCTGCTGTGGCGCATCTGCTTTGAGACTGTGTTGCGCACTCAGGGATGCTCTTCTGCATAGCTTGGTTGTAACGAGTGATTATATGAGGTACTGTTGACTTCCTGTCAGCTCGCAGCAGGCTGGCCTCTGGTCTCTTCTGACCTCTGGCATCAACAAGGCATTTTCACCCAGAGAGCTGCTGCTTACTGGGAATTTTTTATTTTTGGGACCAGTCTCTGTAAACCCTGGAGATGGTGGTGATGGAAAATCCCAGTAGATCAGCACTATCTGAAATATTCTCCGGGTTAACATTTTTAGTGAAAAGTTCAACCTAGAGCTTCATGTGATGTCAGGAATTCTTGGCTTTCTCGGTCGCTACATGTTAAATAGGATGGAGGTGAGGGTGTAGAAAAGTCATTCAGTCAGCTCTCCTCAGCCTGCTTTGGTTTTCCTGCAGTCCTTATAAAGCTTTGAAGCTTCTAAGGGTGTAGTCGACTCGGTGGAGGTTTCCAGCTCTGGAGAAACAAAACACCCCCAGACATGAATCTTCCCACCTCGGTGCTTCACTGTGGGTTTGATACACTGTGGTGTCATTATTTTTCCTTTACAAACCATTTCCTAGTACTCCCACTAATCGCATAATGGATTGATCAGTAAATAACAAGATTTTTCCATCATTTACTGTAAAACGAGGGTCCTCTGACACCAAAACTAAAGTCTTCTTGTGAAAGGACTTTTGCCGATTGGAGTCTTGCTTTCTTTATTTAGAAAACTTTGTAGCCGTGAGCTTGCCTTTTCCGTCTCTCGGAGCAACAATGTATTGATCTTCCCTTTGGGTCCTCCTGAACGTGCTTTGACTACAGCTGATCCCGTTTTCACAAAGTGTTTTAGAGAGCCATGTGCTGCCACCCTTGGAAAATAGAAAATTTGATCAATAACAAATTGAAAAACAAGGAAATGATTACAGTAATAATGCCGTGTTCCACGAGGATCAAAGCTTTGGTTGAATTAAGCAAAAAAAGATGCAAAATGTTGATTGTTTAAATGCTCTCGTGATATGAATGATAAAGAAGATTAAACCTTTAAAATGCCCCCCAGGTAAACCCTTTAGCTCTAGTATTGCATGTTTAAATAAACACTCCAATCCCACTTTATGATGCCTGAATGCAAACTCTATATCTGTATTTATAAATACAGCATTTTGTCACAAAACATTTCCTCCATTTTGCAGTAATACTGTTTCCGTTTCTATTATTATCACCTATACACACTAAAAGTTGAAAGGCTACTAGTTACTCAGATAAATGTGTTTCCTAGCAGGCTTTGGTTACATCACAAATCCCAGGCATCACTGTCAGCAGGAAGAGAAGGAGACAATTCTCCTGGACTGCCTAAGGCTCAGATAATCATCAGCTATAAGGAAATATAACTCGTTGGTTATATTTAGGGGGATGATGTTAGCAGCTTGAAGTTGAGATAAGGTTTGTGGCACGAAAATGGCATTCTGAAGTGGGAGCTATTCTTTCTTCTCTCACCACAGATTTAACCCAGTTAACCTCCACGTGGCCTTGCACTGCAGGTGGTGTTTGTTCCGGACAGTGCCTGCTTGTGAATTTGAGTCATTACTGGATGCGAATGCTAAAACAAAAAGGGCATGCTTGCTTGCCGAGCCTCCTCTTCAGTGGAAAAATAAAGGTTATAACAAACAGAGATGATGCATTCCTGCAACACTTAAGAGTGTAATTCAGCTCCCTGCTGATGTTGATTACTTCCACTATTTAATAACATCACAACCCAATGGCAGGGCTGTGCAGGATGTGAATCACCAGCAAATAATAACGTTGTCTAAATACCTGCCATTTAAGTGTTATCATCTCAGGTTTTAGAAGCACTGCAAATGGCAGTGGAGGAGAAATATGACTTGTTCCTTCATTAAACTCTACCTGTTCACAGTGAACCAGGGTTTGTCTTAATATGACACACAGGATACATGAGTGATGTCATACACATGATTTAAAATGTCCACACATGAAGTCATGTGTAGTATTTTAGCTATTTTTAGTAGTGGAATCTAGTCAGTCTCCCACTTTGGGGTATCATTACAATCCCCCCCCCAATACACACACACACACGCACGCACGCACAAATAGTCTCATATTTTATGATATGGCATCAGTAGCATATGCCCCCTCCTGTGGCCCACTCATTATTACAGCTGGGTCTCTGATGGCTAGTGGGCGCACAAATTGGTTACTTGGATCTTATTCTTGCCATTGAGTTGATTTCTAAGCGTGTGTCCTTTGCAATGTGGAAACATTTTATGGCAATGAGAATAGTTATTGCTTTGGTGCATTCCTGCATATGGAGTTACAGTCATCATGAGTACTATACGTGCGCACACACACACACACACACACACACACACACACACACACACACACACACAGAGAACTGGGATCTTTTGGACTTCAAACAGTACCCCCCCCAAAAAAAACAAAAAACCAGGCTTTAACACTTGATAAGTTCATATCAAAATAATTTTGCCCAGTTATAAGAATAAAGGTTTATTCTTTTGATAGAAAACCTGACCATGTTTTAGACAAACACTGTTGCGCAAAAGTCTTGAGCCACCACTCATTTCTTTATATTTTGCTGTGAAAGTGGGAAATGGGTGCAGTGATTTACTGAAACATGTAAATGTCGCGGCCTGTGATTTAGCCATTTTAAATTCTTTGGTCAAGTTGCTATTTATAATCAGAGTTTGTTAGTTTCCTCGGTTCTTTTCCCTTTATTTTTTTTGGCGTCCTTTCTCCATATCAAGATTACTTCTGTGTCTGAGTTTCCTGATTAAGTTATTGCTACTTACTTCCTGTTCCTCCTCTGTGATTGTACTGACTGTGTGCACCTGTGTCTCATTTCCCCTCAGCTGTCTCTCATTCCCTCGATTAGCCCTTAGTGTGTGAGTGTAAATAGGGCAGTCTTCCTTTTGTCCCTTGTTACAGCATGTGTTTACACTCCTGTTGCTGGATTTATATGGCTTTGTTTATGGACCTTATAATTTCACTTTTATCCTCCAATAAAGGCATGCTTCTGTGTATTCCACCTGCCTCCCAAGTCTGCATTTTGGTCCTTAACCTGCAAACCGTGACAGTAAACATATGTGGAAATACCGTACATAAGGCAAAACTTTGACCTTCAGGAAGCCCGGAGAACTATTGCTCAAGATCACTTTAAAAAATTACAAGAAAGTCTGGCTCCTTGGAAGCAAAATATAAAGTAATTAGGGGTGGTTCAAGACTTTGGCACAACACTGTAAAAGACCCATTGGATATGAACTGAGAATAGCAGTTTTAGTATGTTCAGCAAGAACAGCCTGCCAGAGCTTAGTGTGTTGGATGTGTTGGGGTAACTACCTCATGTTCGACTGACCCTCATATGAGCAATGCTCAGTACAAAGAAGCCTCAGAGGAAACAATAAGAACAACACGTGCCTCGATAAGACGAGTTCCACATGGTGGGGATGGCACATTCCTCAGTTAGCTGCCTCCGGAAAACTCACTGTATTGTAGCTTCTGCCACATCCCAAGCTGATGGCCATGTGTATTTGTATTATTGTGTATTAATGTATATATGTCTATATGTTTAGATACATGCATGTCCCCTTTTCTTTGCTTTTTTCCCCTTTTTTTGAAGTATATTTTTCACTATAGCACCTATAAGGGAAACACAGGAAATTTCAACTTCTGTAAATAAGGGCAATACATTACCCAAGACTTACTGGATCTTGTGTTTAGCTGGCTTTGTAAATTGTTCCCAATCTGAATAAACAGTAATTCCTGCAAGACTGCACTTTAACCTAATCCCACAGGAATCCTGGCAATTAGGTAATAATGTTTCCTCGTGCCCTCTCTCCTGCACATTAGTAGGTCTTTCCCTGGAGGTTTTCTGCAGTTATTTAAATCCTCATTGACTGTGTGCAAGCCTGTAACCCACATATTGATTGTTGGCCACCATTGCTTTAAATGTTTCAGCTGTTTGAATGCACTTTGAAGGAGAATAGATCAATCCCAACATTTGCTCTTACAGACTTCAACTAACATTGAAAAAAGATTCACGGAGTATCTGATGTGAAAGCTCATATTTTTCAACCTACACTGTCTACTGATCAGTAGTGAATCTGTGTTAAGAGAAAGGTTACAGAAATCCAATACACAGCAACCTTGTAAGCCCAGTTTATTACAAGGTGATGGCTCTTGGTGTCATGATCCTGGGTCCATTGACCCACCGTTTTCTGTTGGATTTTTATTTGAGTGTTTATTGTTCATTTCCTGCCCTTGTGTCATGTTCATGTGTCCTGGTCCTGGTCTTTGTGTTTGGTTACTTTTGGTATGTTTTGGTCCTTGCGTTTTGGCTTTAGTTTTGCTTCCTGTGTTTCCCTCCCAGCTGTTTCCCATTAGCCCATTGCCTGCTGTGTATATATTGTCTGTGTTTTCACTTTGTCCTTGTCGCGACGTAGTCACTGACATGTGCTTCTCTGTCCAAGTCCGGTTATCAAGTGTGTTTTTCCTAGTTTATGCTGCTGGCCCCATCCAGTTCTGTCCTGTGTTCCAGCAATAAAGCTGAGTTATTTGTCTTTACACACTGCCTCTCAAGTCCTGCACTGGGGGTCCTCAGTCCTGCCTGCCACAGCAGTACATGACATTTGGTCTTTTCATGCTGATCAGGTATCTTTAAAAAACAGAGAATGCATCTTGATTTTTGCCGTGATGCTCAGTGTTTAGAGCTCAGACTGGTGGTCATTAAGACTGGGGTCTCCAGAGGATCATCAGTATTTCCTTTAAAAGTAATCTTTAATTTATTTACAGCACAGCTCCTTATGCAGTCCAAAAAAAAGAAAAAAGTTTTCAAATGTTTGGCCATAATGCACAGCACCACATCTGGAGAAAACAAAACAAAACATATCAGCACAAACACCTTATACCAATTGTTAAGCACGGTGGTGGAGGGGTGATGATTTGGGCTTGTTCTGCAGCCACAGACCTGGGCTCCTGTCATTGAGTCGACCATGAACTCCTCAGTATAATAAAGTCAGGTTAAGACACCTGAAGGCTGGTCAAACTGGGTCAAGCGACAGGACAGTGAGCACAGAAGAAAATCTAACGCAGAGATTGTTGCAATGGGGCAGTCAAAGTCCTGAACTCAAACTGACTGAAATGCTGTAATGTGACCTTAAGAGAGCTGTGCATAAATAAATGCCTGCAAACCTCAATGAAGTGAAGTGATGCTAAGAGGAGTGGGCCAAAATTCCTCCACAATTATATGAGAAACTGATAAAGTCAGACAGAAAATGATTGCTTCAAGTTATTTGAAAAAGGTTTTATAATGTGTTTATGTATTAATTTTTTTAGTGTGTCTTGTCTGGCAGGTTTTCCAATCAGAATCATGATCTGAATGCAGTTATACAAAGTACTGAATCATGCGGTGTACTTAGAGTCCTTTTTCACAAGACTATGTTTTTCTGATACCACATCAGATGTATTCACACGGTAAGAGCAAAGTTTCTCAGGTTTTGATGTGAAACCCAAAACAAACAGAAAAAAACCCCCCAAAAACTTTTCACTAAAATGCATAAATAATACTATTTCTGTTATAGTTTGTTTCATTCAATTCAGTTTTATTTATATAGTGCCAAATCACAACAAAGAGTTGCCTCAAGGCGCTTTATATTGTAAGATAAAGACCCTACAATAATTACAGAGAAAACCCAACAATCAAAATGACCCCCTATGAGCAAGCACTTGGCGACAGTAGGAAGGAAAAACTCCCTTTTAGCAGGAAGAAACCTGACAGAACCAGGCTCAGGGAGGGGTAGTCATCTGCCGTGACCGGTTGGGGGTGAGGGGAGGGAGAGAGGACAAAAGACATGCTTTGGAAGAGATCCAGAGATTAATACTGATTAAATGCAGAGTGGGGTATAAACAGTGAAAAGAGGTGAGTGAAAAATAAACACTCAGTGCATCCTGGGAACCCCTTAGCAGCCTAGGCCTATTGCAGTGTAACTAAGGGATGGTTGAGGGTCACCTTATCCAGCTATCCTATCCTAACTATAAGCTTTATCAAAAAGTTAAGTTTTAAGTCTAATCTTAAAAATAGAGATGAAATAGAAATGTTCATTATCTGTCTCCCAAATCAAAAGCCTTGTATACCTTATAGTATGTCCTTAAACCAGCGTTCTTCTTCAAATATGATCTCAGAGGTTCCTGTATAGGGAGTACAAAGCATGTAGTCAATGTGCCTAATGTTTTTCAAACTCATTATGGAGACTGAAAGGAAAATGAAAGCCATGTCCACACAAAGGATGTGGCCATCCTTTTTACACCTTGGAGTTGTTTGCAGGGTGTGATTTATATAATAAGTGAATCATAAAAAATTTCATGCCACCTTGTTATTAGTCAGCTAGGCATCTTGTTCCTTTCCAAGCATCTCAGCTCAGTCATAGTGACTTATTTATTTCCCTGCCAAACAGCAGAGTATGCTTTTACATCATATATTAAGGCTACCTATTCCTTGAACTGAATAGGCTGACTGTACCTGTAAACTTTTCCAAACTAATTATAGACTTTAGGTGAAATATCTGGCACTTTTCTGGTTGTCCAGAGCAATCCGTTTAAAGCTTCGTGTCAGGCTGTGCGGCTGTGTGTCACAAACAGGCTGACGCCACTTCGAGATATAAAAATGATTGAGGGATATCCCATTTGGAAAAATGTCAACTCGCTTGAATTCCTTCTTTGCGTCACAGGAGAAAGAAACTGAGGTTAGAAAGAACGAATTCAAGCAAAAGAAAGTGAGAAGCCATGTTTACAGGCTGCAAAAGGTTGGAAAGTCAGATATTTTCAAAAGCTACATTTGCTATAATTACTGTGGAGATGTTTTTAAAGCTGTCCCCGTTCAAGGTGTGTTTTTCTGGGTGGGAAATGCACGTCTAGAACATCTGAAAAAAACAAGACAGAAAGATGGAGCGTGTGTTTTCAAAAGTATTCATTTATACGGCCATGGCCTCAGCAACTAAACAAAATATACTTCTTGTCATGGATCGGGGCTTCAAAGGCCATACTAGCTAATACTAAAACCTTCTATAGGTTAAGGAAAGTGTAACAATACGCCTACAAGGTTCTTTATCTCAGAATGAACTTTTTTTCACACCATCAAATCCCATAACATAAGCTTCAGAGAAAAACTGCTCTGGCTTTAAGCCAGGCATGAGCTCGCCTCGGGCAAAGCGATGAACCTGGTTCATCACACAGCAGGCAAACACAGCTAGAGAGTCATGCAGACGTGTGCATTAGGATTTAGCTTATAAAAATATAAATCTGCTGTTTGTGAATGCCAAACCTTTAGAGCCTTTTCTTTTTATTGCAGTTTAGTCGACACATTTATTACTCAGATTGTTATGATTTGAGTCATAAATGACTGCTGTGCTTTTCTGGCAGTTCAGCTAATTCTTTTAACACTTGTGTCGTTTTTTTTGTTTGTTTTTTTTTTAGGGACCTTACTCATTTTTCCATTGGGACATTTTGGTTCTCAAACTGTGATCAACGTGTAGTTTTATTGGTAGCATTTTATTCCTTATAAAAAAAAAACAGGGGCATAAAGTTAAGACATTTACAGTTGTTTTTCTTTTTGACATATTTGGACATATGGATATTTATATGTGTTTACTGTAAACTCTGCCTGCCTCAAAGGCTCCAGCACAGTTGCCACCCAATAGACATGCTCCGTCCAGGTGTTACTGTGGATCATGGAAAATGGCCAGTGCTCCGAACAAGCTGAAAGGAAGGGTGACAAACTGGTACAAACCATATGGAGTGGAGAACGGGAATCTGCCAGTAGCCCTTGGTCATATCCAGTCTAGTAAAAAAGTGAGCAGTGCCCAACTAGTCCAGGAGTTCAGTGACCCGTGCCTTGGGATATACGTCAAACGACGATACCTCATTCACCTCAATAACTGTGGGCCTACATGTGACTTTTCTATTGCTCCCATTTGCTGCATAGTGACCAATTCTTTCGGAAGTATTTGCCTTTTGTGTTCAGGTAACCAATAAGGTTGTGAACGCACTGTCACACCTGGGTGTGTCTCAAAGTGGTGCTATATGAGGGTGGTATGACCAGGCAGGGGGCAGAAGACATCTGCAAAACGCTGGCATTGCAATCCAGCAACATCTGGTTTCTCGGCCGTGTGAGATGGTCATCACAACTGAGTGAGGTGGGAATGATTGAATTTGGCACCTCGGGTCCTAACTCATCTCTGTCTTTCACCAGGCTCACCAGAGAAATGAATTCTGCCTCTGCCCATGCTTCTCTGGTTAAGGTGGTATATCTTTGTGGCTCCACCCCTGTCCGACTGCACCATATCATAATCAACGTCCCTCACTTGTCATGTGACCACCCTTGCCACTTGGTAAGCTGGAAGAAGGAAGGAATACAAGTACTTTGACTGCCGGTGGGAATTGTCTGAGTTGAGCTCGTGTGTTATACAGTCATTGCTGACGTTCCTGGGCCTGGAGCAAATTCTTCCATGATAACTTACCCAGTGTGTGCAGTTTTGCTCTCAGGTCCAGGATGTATTGAATCTCATTTTTACTTTTGCTTGGACCTTCCTCCCAGTTTCCTTTAAGTAGGCCCAACACCCTTCGCAGTTTACTGCCAAACAGCAGTTCAAATGGAGACCTCCTGCACAGCAAACAACAGAGGGTCTAACCAGCAATCCCAGTTGTGTTCATCGTAGTGAATGAACTTGCGAATCATGGACTTTAAGGTCTTATTCAGGTGCTCCGCCAGCCCATCAGTCTGCAGGTGGTACAGGCTACTGAACTGACTTAATGCCCAATAATCTGTGCAGCTCTTTTCATGTGCAAGACGTGAAAAAAGTGGCCTGGTCAGTCAGTCAAAGCTTCTGGAATAGCCTTCCCACAACCTCAACCCTATTGACAATTTGTGGACTACAATTAAAAGTCGGGTCTGTGCAGGAAACCAAGCAATTTAAATTAACTCTACCAATTCTGCAAAGAAGAGTGGTCAAATATCCATCCAGAATTATGCCAGATGCATACATTTGACCCTGTGTGGATGAGAGAAACTCCAAAATAAATTTAAACCTATGAACCCAATAATTTTTTAAGTTACTAAAGATGTATGCTTTGCAATCATTCCACCCTGGAAAAAGAAGAATACAAAAAAAACAAAACACTGAAAGCCCCAAATTACCATGATATTCATCCCCATGATGAGTGAATGTAAACTTCTGAGCACAGCTGCTCTTCTCTCCTGTTATTTAATGTAACATGGTTAAGCTTTATATTATATTTGTTGTATGATATGGATAGTGTATATTTATTGACCACCTGTCAAGGTACCTGATGCAGAAAACATGTTTTAAACACCCAGAAAGACATCTTGAGCTATGACAACATGTCCTTGGAGCTGACAAACAGCTGATGGTGGAGAAAAGTGTGATTGAATGAAAACCTGGTGATATCCAGTCTATGTATAGGAATATTGATGCAGCAAGGAGAGTGTCCAGCCTTAAAAGGTCATGCAAGGTTGGGTGAGTTCAAGTCAACTTACCATTAGTCACAATTATGTCTGAAACAACCAAACTGCATCTGACAAAACCTTCAGCAGAGTGAAAGCTGACACCTTTCAGCTCCACATGTTCCTTTTACACGACTGCTATATATATATATATATATATATATATATATATATATATATATATATATATATATATATATATATAAAAAAGTACTGAGGTGTTATTGAAGCCCAGGTTGCCTTGATAGAGACCTGTCTCTATTGATTTTTGGGTCAGGTGTTTTGCTTTACTATAACCCACAGATTCTCTGTGAGGCTGAGGTCAAGTGAGGTCACTGGCCAATCAAGATTGGTAATAACATGGTCAACAAACCATTTGGTAGCAGTTTTTAGTATGGTAGGCAGGTGCTGTCCTGCTGGAAAATTAAATTAGCATCTCCATAAAGCTTGTCAGCAGATGGAAGCATGATGCACTCTAAAATCCCCTGGTAGCTGGTTATGTTGACTTTGAATTTGATCAAACACAGTGGACCAAACAACACCAACACCAACAGATGACATGGTGTCCCAAATCATCACAGACAGCATAAACATCACACTGGACTTCAAACATCTTGGATTCTGTGCCTCTCCAGAGGACTTTTGAACCCCTGCACAACAGTTCATTTCTTTCTCTCCTTAGCCCAGATAGGACAATGTTTTTTTTAAAAAAACCTTTATTTTACCAGGTAAAAATGTTTGAGAACTAGTTCTCATTTACAAACACGACCTGGCCAAGAGGCCCCAATCAAATCAGGTCCACTACACATGAATACACATAAACATATAAATATACAAACATACCAAAAGCAATCAATCAAGCGATAAATCGGAGATTAACATGGAGCATGCATGTAAATGATGGGTAAAAACAGGAATGAGAAGAAGAATAGATGAGCTAGCATAAAGGGAGAGAGGGGACATTAATGTATGTGTGTGATTGTACGAATGTATGAATATATATAGGAGAAAGTGTGTGTGTGGGTATGTAAATCAGTGTGACCTGGGGTGATCAGCATGAGCAATAGTCAACTATAATCTGTTGAATTTTATGGTTGAAAGTAGTCAGAGATGTTAAAGTTGCAAGTTTGAGGGAGCTTTGTAAAGTGTTCCATTTGCTGCTCAAAGCGAAAGGAATTACGGCCAAAAACAGTAGAGGTATTGGGAATGGTGAGCTTGATGTATTCACTTGACCTTGTGTGATATTTATTATGGGCTACATGAAGAAGAGATGACAGATAAGGTGGTGTCTTGCCCAGGATTGTCTTATAGATGAAGTGAAACCAGTGATGGAGCCGCCGGGTATGAAGGGAGGGCCAGCCCACCAGGTTATAGAGGTCACATGATGAGTGTGGAAAGGTGCATTGGTGGCAAAGCGGATGGCTGAGTGATGAAGAGTGTCCAGTTTTCTGAGAGCAGTGCTTGATGCCATTTTGTAGATGATGTCGCCATAGTCCAGAATTGGGAGTATTGTCATCTTGACAAGAGTGTGCATGGCAGCATGACTGAAGGAGGCTTTATTGCGGAAGAGGAAACCTAATCTGACTTTGATTTTGTCTGAAGATTGTTGATGTGTGTGGTAAAGGACAGAGATGAATCCAGCCAGATGCCTAGGTATTTGTAAGATTTAACATACTCCAAAGCTGTGCCACTGGCACAGCTAATCTTGGGGGAATTGGAGGCCTCATTTTTTCAATCAAAGATGATGCATTTGGTCTTACTGGTGTTAAGGCAGAGATGAAGGTTGTGAAAGGACTGCTCTACAGAAGTGAGGCTGAGTTAAAGTGTAGATGCAGCAGAATGTAGTGAAGGTCCAGTTGAGTATAGGATGGTGTCATCAGCATAAAGATGGATTTGGGAACTGCCAGCAGCTTTAACTACATCATTAATTTAGATGGAAAACAATGTTGGTCCCAAGATGGAACCCTGAGGCACACCTTTGGAGATAGTTAATGGGTCTGACAGGATGTTTCCTGTTTTTAGCTGCTGGACACGATCAGCTAGATAGCTGGAAAACCAGTCATAGCAGGTGGTGGACAGACCCATGCTGGAAAGCCAACCTAAGAGGATCCTATGATCGACTGAATCAAAGGCTTTGGCAAGGTCAATGAAGGCAGCTATGCAGATCTTCTTGCTGTCTAATGCTGTAATAATGTCATCAAGGACCTTCATGATAGCAGCCATACATCCATGTCCAGAACGAAAACCAGATTGAAAGTCAGACAGGATATTGTTTGAAACAAGGTAGTGGCTTAGCTGTTTCTGAACCAGCCTCTCCAGGACTTTGGATAGGCGTGGTAAAATGGAAATGGGTCGATAGCAGTTGGGGTCTGAGCTAGACCCACCTTTGAAGAGGGGGAAAATCATGGCTGATTTCCAGTTAGAAGGAAAGACAGAAAGCTGTAGAGACAGATTAAATATTCTTGTGATCGGAGCAGCTCTGATGTGAGCGGAAGTTTGTTTTCCATGCACTTCACTGTTTTCCAGAATTTCCTTGATTCAGAGCCACAGGTTTTATGTTGTCTCTGGCTCATGAGTGGTTTGATATTAAGAATACAGCATTTGCAGCCCCTTTCCTCTGTGTGTGGTGGTTATCAATCCATTGACACCAACCTCAGTTCGCTCCTTGTGGAGCTCTCCAAAGTACTTGAATCAACGGCTGCGGTCATCCCTGTTGCTTGTTCACTTTTTGCTTCCACATTTTTCTCTTCCAGTCAACCTTTCATTAACATGCTTCTATCACTTCTGCCTCTTCTTATCGTCAATAAAAAGTTATTTTACTGATGGCATCAAGTCTGCTTTAATGTGGAATGTAGAAGCTTACAGTTTCTATTGTTATAGCAACACCTTTATGACAATACTCCGCCACCGTCAAACTAAAATACAACATAAACTTCAATTAGATAGTGCAAAGGATAAAATAAAGACATAAAATGATATATAACATATCAACCATACCTCACTGGCTGACCCTTGCTTAGAGGTAGAAATGAGGTCCTTACAAATAATTTTAAACACTTACACTCTTAACTTAAATTGGCCTTTCCTGCTGCCGCTTGCTATACTGGTCATGCTTCACCAGGGGCATGCATCTCTTTCGGGTGCCCCAGAGGAACCAACATCCCGCATATTAGTTCCTATCAAGAAATTTCAAAAATAAATGTCCTAATGACACAAAAAGTATGAATAATGCAAATTACAGTGGCTTGCAAAAGTATTCATACCCCTTGAACTTTTCCATATTTTGTCACATTACAACCACAAACATAAATATATTTCACTGGAATTTAATTTGAAAGACCAACACAAAGTGGTATACAATTGTGAAGTGGAAAGAAAATTATACATGATTCAAAACATTTTTTACAAATAAAAAACTGAAAAGTGCGGTGTGCAAAAGTATTCAGCCCCCTTTTCTCTGAGTGCAACCAATTGCATTCAGAAGTTGCCTGATGACTGCCAGTGACTAAAAAGAGTCCACCTGTGTGTAATCTAATCTCAGTACAAATACAGCTGCTCCGTGACGGCCTCAGGGGTTGGTTAAGAGAATATTGGGGAGTAAACAGCATCATGAAGTCCAAAGAACACACCAGACAGGTCAGGAATAAGGTTGTGGAGAAGTTTAAAGCAGGCTTAGGCTATAAAAAGATTTCCCAAGCTTTGAACATCTCACGGAGCGCTGTTCAATCCATTATCCGGAAATGGAAAGCGTATGGCACAACTGTAAACCTACCAAGACAAGGCCGTCCACCTAAAGTTACAGGCCGAACAAGGAGAGCACTGATCAGAGATGCAGCCAAGAGGCCCACGGTGACTCTGGACGAAATGCAGAGATCCACAGCTCAGGTGGGGGAATCTGCCCACAGGACAACTATTAGTCGTGCACTGCACAAATGTGGTCTTTATGGAAGAGTGGCAAGAAGAAAGCTATTGTCAAAAGAAAACCATAAAAAGTCCCATTTGCAGTTTGCCAGAAGCCATGTTGGGGACACAGCAAACATGTGGAACAAGGTGCTGTGGTCAGATGAGACCAAAATTGAACTTTTTGGCCAAAAATGCAAAATGCTATGTGTGGCGGAGAATTAACACTGCACATCACTCTGAACACACCATCCCCACTGTCAAATATGGTGGTGGCAGCATCATGCTCTGGGGCTGCTTCTCTTTAGCAGGGACAGGGAAGTTGGTCAGAGTTGATGGGAAGGTGGATGGAGCCAAATACAGGGCAATCTTGCAAGAAAACCTGTTGGAGTCTGCAAAAGACTTGAGACTGGGACGGAGGTTCACCTTCCAGCAGGACAACGACCCTAAACATAAAGCCAGGGCTACAATGGAATGGTTTAAAACAAAACAGATTCATGTGTTAGAATGGCCCAGTCAAAGTCCAGACCTGAACCCAATCGAGAATTTGTGGCAAGATCTGAAAACTGCTGTTCACAAATGCTCTCCATCTAATCTGACCGACTGGTGATGGAGAGTGGGCAGGCAGGTGAATGAAAGAATCCTTTTCCAAACCAAGGATACCACCCAGGGTGAAACAGGTGAGTGTGACAAATCAGGACTGGAGATCTTCCAGGAGAGGTCTTGCATAATAAACCAGGTTCAGTAATCAAACTCTGAAAAGGGATAATTAAAGGGCAAACAAGAGAATCAAATTACTGATAGTATGTTCTAAGCAGGAGAAGAGAGGGCTTCAGCAGAGGACTTGAGTACCACCATTGATTTCAACAATCTGGTAAGGAATGTGTGCTCCAGCCAGTCCTTAAATGCTGGAAGGCCTAATTATGTGAATAGATGGCAGGTGAGATGACTGAAGCCCGGGAATCCCAGCACTGCCTAAGGGGAAAGAAAATCCAGCCTGCCACTCCACCTGAGAGTGTAGACACAGACTGAGAAAGAATAAAAAGAAGAAGAGGGAGAAAAGGAGGAAAAACCCTCCAGGGCCAGCCGGGACTGTGACACCACCCTGCTGTGGGGCAACACGTCCTTAAGAAATAGGAAAAAATCCAGCAAAGACCTGACACAGGATCTGAGAGATCTGACCCTTCAGCTGATCCATCTGCTGTTCACTGAAGCCCGATCAGAAATGGTCTCAGTGGAAGGGTGGCTGTCAAGAAGCCATTCTTAAGGAAGGGAAATGGGGAGGAAAGGCTGAGGTCAGCCACATCATATAAAAAATGGACTGAAAATCAGTGGCAACAGGTCCGATGGAGTGATGAATCCAGATTTAAAGTTCTGGTTCAAATCATTGTCTGTATGCACAGAGAAGGTAAAGAGAGTGGTATAAAAGTGTGTCATATTCGACTGCAACCTGGATACAAAGAGCAGATCCAGACAAATGATGAAGAGGAGAGGAAGTTAACTGCAGCCAATATCTATCCAACTAGAACGGCACTCAGTAGAGTGCATACCTCACCCACTCCAAATTTTCTATGTGCTCATACTGCCCTGCAGTAGATACCACTCAATGTTGTCATACTCCATCAGGTTCTGCTATATTTTGGTGTTTGTTGCATGTCACTGGATTTATTTCTTACTCTACAGGAGTGAATTTTTTTTTGACCCTGTAATTTTCAGCATTCTGGATCATTAGATCCAGAATCCTCCTTCGATCATGAACAAACTGCTATATGACAGAACCTATGGTCATATTGTACCCTAATTCTTTTTAGAGGATTCTGACTTATCCTCCTAAGGTAAGACACAAATATATGAATATTGTCCCTATCTCACAATGGTAAAGAATCCTTTTACGAAACCCTGGATGCAGATCGTGATCCCGATCACCACCAAAAAATAAATGATTGTTCCTTGTACCACCCCAGCAACTGCGGAAAGTTTCACTGAAATCAGTTCATAATTTTCTGAGTTATCCCGCTAATAGACAAACAGACAGACACAGCCTAAACACACGCAAAAAACACAACCTTCCTCCACCTATCAGTGGGCAAGGTAATAACATATTCTATACATGTTAATGAGACAATCAGGATCCAAAGGTATTATTCGGTAGGTATTATTCTGACTCAAGGCATACAACTACTGAAGAAATATTTGAATTCAGGGCTTTGAGATTTACAGGAGTGTTTTAAAGTGTAGTATGGAAAGAAGCAGTGATAGTGTTTTGCACTCCCACGGCATCTCCCGCAGGAAATCTCAGGAAGCACAAGGCAAAGCCTTTCCCCCAAATTCCTGAAATAGAAAATAAAGAACATATTGTTTCTCTTGGAGCTCTCGAAGCTGCAGTGTCCTTCTGAAAGGCCTGTTGGAAACTCTTACACTTTCTCTGAGTGATGCGTCAATAATTCTAGAGCTTTTTTTTTTTATTATTGTTGGAATGCACGAAAATGTTGCAATTTTCCCTTCAACCTGTCTCACCTAAGCATACTTTACACTATGCAGTTTATTTTCAAGAATTTCTTTTTGCAACTTGTTGATCATCAGAACCTGGCTGAGAAACAGCCACAGAAGAGCTTTTCTTGATTGGGAAAATTCAGCTGTAGCAGAAAATTTTGTTTCTTTTTGGTTTTATTTTGGAATATATATTCCACACTACTTTGTTATTAATTCTTCATATACTTTATTAACAGCTCTCTTTGTGTCTTAAGGACTTTTATTTGTTATTATTATTTTTATCTTATTTGTGTCTATGCAGTTTGGAAAGTTTTGTACTCACAGTGTTAGCTACCAGTAAATTAGCAAATATCCTAATGTGCTCTTTCTAGAAACCTGAGTGAGAGTGAAAGTGGTGCTTCACAATCTGAAATCCCAAACTGGGACCCCCAGACAAACCGTCAGATTTCCTAATAACAATATTTCCTATACAATCTTTCAGTGCAAGTTTTCTGTTGTGCTGCATATTCGAAGTTAGCTGTCCTGCAAAACTGCAGTTGCTGCAAGCTGATAGAGGTTGGTTATTTTACAGAACATAAAACAACACATTAATATAACAGGTGTAACACAATAAGTGATTTCAGTTTGCTGAGATTTCCAAAGGCTGGGTTTAAGATTAAAGAGGATCTATTTTAATATTTCAGGTTAAAACAATACCAGGATTGCTCCAATAATGTATCGCACACAGTCATGCCCTTAATATAATATATAGAAATCTATTTTTGATTTTCCTACTTTACCCTTTTCACTTATTTCAAATTCTTTAAGTGCCTTAATGATATAACTGCTATTAACCGAGATGCTGGTTCTATGCTGTTGCTGTTGATGCTGCGTTTGAGCCACAAGAGGCTGCAATTTGGTCACAAATAAGCTGACTTCTGCAGTCAGTGTTGAATGACTGTTCATGTTTGCAAACTAGGTGCCCTACAAATAAGCCTTCATTTCAGTTTAGAGCAAATAATACTAATTAAAAAGAAAGCCAAGAATTTTTCTTCTATTGTGTGTAAACAATATTTTGGCCTGCCAGTACTCTTACTGAACGTCAAGTCCTCCCAAAGAGAAACTCAGCTAAATACATCGTTAATAAATGTGTAATGCTGATAATGAATCTGTACTTTTGGTATTTTTCCTCTCCTGTAGTATCATTAAACGCTACCGCGCTGGTGTGCTTGTAAGATGCAGAGACTGATCATCAGCAGTGATATTTACGGCGTTTATTTGAAATGGTCACTCGAGCTTGTAACAGCATGAAGCAAGTGGGTGAAGCATATTAAATAAGATGCATTTTGCCTGCTAATATCCTAAAAGTTACGCGCAATTCACTATGTAGGCAGCTATTACGCTGTGCATTATGGTTTTCTTGTAAGTCTGACAGTCTTGGGCCAATACAATTGTCTATACTTGATGAAATTTGAATATAGTCGACATACATTGTAAAAATGTTCGTTATGGCTCCACCAGAGCTGTAACTCATCCCCAGACAAAAGAGAACATAAATATGTGAGGGGACTCCTTTGTTCGACATTTAGTCACCTCTCTGGCCCCTGGAAAACCATTACACGAAGAGGACTTCTCCCAGGAGCTCGGCATTCCTCAGATTCCTCCGGTCTGATGTCAGAGCAGAGGGGACGGCGCTCCCGAGGCGTCGGGCCCGCTGCTGCGTTCAGGTCCTGTCCAAGGCTGCGAACTCTGAGCTCTTTCGGGGCTTTGCTGCAAATAAGCAGAGAAAATAGTGCAGCAGAAAAAAGTTGCACATCCAGTCTAACAGACTATTTGTCTCCTGTTTTTATGGAATGCCTGTATGTGCAAACTTTATTTTTCCTATCACAACGCAAGATGGCCATTCCTCAAAATCCTCTACTCAATATAAGCTACTTCTGTTCGCACGTCACAAATTTGCACTACTACTTCAAATACTTTATATGTTAAGTACCTCATGTCGCTGACATTTTTGTAATTATTTACAATTATTTAAACGTATTTCTTAATTTTAGTACGTTCTATATTCTTTTGCACTTCTATTATACTGTACAAATTCAGATTTAGATGTATGTTTACACCATTCTACCTCAGGTCTGAGACTAAAGCAATTGCAATAGTCTGTATATCCTGCACATATGTGGTATTGACAATAAAGAAACTCTGACTCAATTACTCTTCTCAAAAACATAAAACTGCAGAAGCAAAAGCAGTTTGTGTATCTTGTATTATTGTATATATTCAGGATTAGACTTAGTGGAATATTAGTAGCGACGCAAATCGGGCAAACTATAACTTATTTTAATGTAGGCCAGCCTACTCAGATTATGCTGGTGCTGCTGATAAGTGCTGACTGTCAAATCCATTATATACTAAATGTAAAACTTTTTTTTTAACCAACTAACTATGACTGTATAATAGTTGAAGCTCTCATATTTTATATTAAGCGGCATAATTCTACACGCTTAAGGAAAGAACAAGCGGGCCTGCCTAATTTCTACCTTATTGTTTCTAAGTACAGTACTTGAGCATACGTACTAATAGACGTACTTAACATAGCTGATTAATTTTAGCGACGCGGTTTTTCTTCCGGAGCATTTTGTGATCACGAGCTTCAGCCTTTGGGGTCCTTCAACATAAACCTCATTTTCCCGATACAGTCTGGGGCGTTTGAAGGCAGCACAAGCTCATCTCCCCGCCTGTCTTGAACGCCTCCATTGGACTAGAGGGACCACTACTATAAACATACGAAGAGTCCCACAGAGAGAAGACCACGTCGTTGTATCCAAGTTGAACAACTTCTGTGACTGTTTTGTCGCTGTTTGTGTTTCCTAAAAGACAAACAAACTCTGAGGTGAAGCAGTTTCAGGACGTGGTATGCGGCTGCCTCTGCGACTTTTTTTTTTTTTTTTTTTTTGGAAAGGTTGCGCTCATTTGACTTGAGAAGACGCAGTCGAGATTTTTCTTGTCCACGCCGGATTTTTTTTTTTAAGTTAAATGAGTACATGAGGATTATCTCTTTGCTGTGAGTTCCGACCCCGTTAAACAAAGAAGCGTTTCTCCAGCTGGGAGCAGAAATCGGCATGTAGCGCTGGATAACGGGTGAGTTTTCTTGCAAAAAAAAAAAAAAAAACCACCTCAGTTAAATGGAGTTTAGTTTTGCTCTTTATGGTTTCCACAAGTTCTGGAAGTAGATTTAAAAACTCCTGTAAAGTCTGCAGAAGGAGTGCTGAGATGTAGGCCAAATGACTTGGCCACGTAGGGCACGGAGGAGATCCCAAAAAATTTAATGCCGTCCCGGCCACCCCCCCCCCACACCCCCCTTCTCCTGCACATAAACATAGATCATCTCACAGACAGAGCCCCAAATCCGCTTCTCCATGGAATAAGATGTTAGTCTGTGTGATTCCAGAGAAAACTGGAAAGTTAGAGAACCTGTGCGCAACTGGAAAACAGTGCGGAGCGTTTCACCGCTGAAAGATTCCCCGGAGTTAATGAGGTAATCATGAAATTACACGACTGAACTGGGCTTTGGAGACCCAGTGGAGCCCTCTGTAAGATTCAATTTGGGTTTGGGGGAGTGGGCTCACGCCATGTGGACTGCACAACACCTGGAACTTTCTGTCTCCTCCTCATTTGTGCATGTGCATGAGCAGCCTTCCTTTACAACCTGGTGATGGACCGATGTCCTCACACCCTGGCTGCAAATTGTGTGTACATGTTTGCGTAAAAAATGTGTTTGAACATGCACCTTGGACAACCACCATTACTGTAAAAGGGGAGTAAAGGCAACACAACATAGCTGCTGGAGGCGTAGGGTGTATACACACACAAAGACACACACACACACACACACACACACACACACACACATCTGGCTGTCTTTATAAGCTCAAAGGCATGCTGCGTAAATTACATGGTGCCCGAGCGAGTGGCTTGGGTGTACACAGCAGTTTTAAAACACTGGTGGAGAATTTTAAAGCACTAACAGTCAGAGTAGCAGCCTCATCCATGCTTCTCTTCACCTTCTGGTGAGGCCCGTTTTGGAGTGGAGAGTCACAAATCTAATTTGTCTTTCAGTGCCATTTTTGTCATTCTCTAGCCTGCTTTTATTCAAGGAAACTTGCTGAAATGTTAATTCCCAAAGGCGTGCTTTGTTGAAGGTCAGCGTGGTAGGATCATAATAGGTGTTTACTGCTTAATGTGAGCCTGCATGTAAAAGGAAAAGTGGCTATTGTTTGTGTAGCCAGTGGTCATTTGAGTCTAGAGGCCATTTGATTACTGTGTGGTGCAAACATACCTGCAATTTTGGTCAAGTGCTCATGCTGTAGCACAGGAAGAGAGAGGGAGAAAAAAATAGGCAGCAGCAGAAGTTATTGTAGTTACTGTTATAGCAGCCTAACCAAAGTAGAATAAATGCATAGAATTCTTTCAAAGTCAGCGTGTTGTGCCCTTGTTATTTTACACCACAGCAGCACTGCAGCAGAAAATGGAAAGGGTAAAGAAGGCCATGACCTCTTTTTTTTGTTATTAAGTTATTACATGTCCAGGGCACTGACTTAAATACAGATAAAACTAATCTGCAATGAAAATAGGTGCTAATCTGCTGACTAATTGGCTAGTCATTGTCAAGTCTCACAGCTAAAACTAATGACACTGTGTTATATTTCATGTGCATCAGTTGAGAAATCGATTAATCATTCAAGTATCAGTGCATAAATGATAGTCACTCTTTTTTTGTTTACTCTATATCACATTAAACGTCAATCCTCTATCTGTCCTCTAATTGCTGTTTAGCGGTTGTTTTTGTGGCATTAACTTCAGTGGTGAACATAGACTGTATTTAAAAGATGGATGTAACGACTGCTATGTCACCCTTTGGCCTCTGAAGTCCTGTTATGAAGCCTCAGTGTTGGTATTTTAGCTGCCACCATGTTTTGTTTTGTTTTTTGGTGTAAGAAGTGACCATATTAGGATAAGGTGGAGCATTAAGTTAGCAAGTTTAGTTAGTAGGAGAGCGTGTATGTGTGTGTAGCACAGTTACCTGCTGGTTAGTGTAAACAAGCAAAATACCTCAGTTTCACTCATAAAACTGGATCTCAGACTTCATAGAAGGCCTGTTAGTTGCCAGATACCAAATAATAATGCTCTAAAAGGCACCAACACCACAAAGATGGTTGTGTGACTCAAATTAGCTGAGGACAGTAGGTTCAACATTATATTACAATGTTTCATCAGTGATTACTGCTCACAGGCACTTAATTAGCGCAAAGAAATAATAGCACTAATAAACTGCATTATAGCAGTGACACAGCATAAGTCAAATGTAAGCACAAAAGTAGCCAAGTTAGTGTTTTCCCTGTAAATGTACATAACTGCTTAACACTTTAGTTTAACAATAACTTAAGTAACTTAACCTCATAACTCTTTAGGAGCCTCCACAATACTGTCACATAATAAAGTTAAAAATATTTTCTTCCTGTCATACGGTGCGTAGCTAGCAAGGCTCCGTTGAATCATTTGTTTACATTTGGGTCACACATCACCAGCTGCTAGGATCTTCTCCTTTGTAGCCTGCTTGTACTCAACAGTATGTTTTTGCCTCAAGTGGTGAAATAGGTCTGCTGGTGTTTCCACCTTTAGCAGGAGCACTTTTCTTGCATGTTTTGCAAAGTACTTTGCTTCGTTGGAGGTTGTTGAATTAGCTCCCTCTTAGATACTAAATTGTCACTGGAGGCTGACACGCTGCTCTGGCTCGCAAACATACCTGGTCTTGTGTTGTTGCTGTATGTGCTAGGTCACGTAAAGGCATGGCATTGCTATATCTTTAATATAGCGATCTGATATTACACTTTTATATCATATAAAAACGTATATAGGCATTATGACGTAAGATATGGTGCGCCACACCTGTCATACCCCTAACTTGGAGCCCCCCAAAAAGTTTAAATGGATGAGCTATAAAAAAAACTCACCCCTGTGAGTTTGTCACGAAGGAGGAAATGTGGTATAGAGACCAAAACCATTTTTCCTACCAGGCTGTAAACTTGTTTATTTCTGCTGTAAACTTGGACATTATAACATGCGAGTCTGTGGGGATTCACTGGCTTTTAAAGCCTGCCTCAAGTGGCCACTCGGGGAACTGCAGCTTCTGGCACCTTTATGTGGCCTTTTTTTTTTTTCTTAAGCCCTGGAGGTTGCTGTGTGTTTATACTGTACCACTAAGCTAGTTCTAAAGAAGTATTAAAGATTTACCTATCAGCTGTTCTGGGTTGGGATCAGTAACAATACTAAACTTCTATGAAGGAGCAGAGACTCTTATGAATGAATATTACTATAACATAAATCCCTTACTTAGCAAGAAAGCAGCTATTGATAAAATGCCTATAAAAGTTAACAAATGTGCTGATAATGTAAAGTAATAATATAAAATCTGACTGTAGGAGTGTCTGTTGTGAGTGGTGAGTGTATTCAGTCATGCACAGAAACTTTTGTCAGATTTGTGCTCTGTGTGAGCACTCTGTTCTCTCTGAGCCCAGCAGACAACAACAGAGCAGAGAGCATGCCGCGACCTGTCCAACTCTCCCACACTCCACCAGGTGTTTCTTGCTAGATGTCAGTCACTGCTGGCTCTGCCGCCCACACTTAACAGGTCAGACCCCCGCTTAAAAACATTTGATTCTTCCTGTGATGTGGCCTGCTTACAGGACTGAATTTTCACAGAGTGCCAACATTTTAGGGTGGTTTATGAGGAGGTTTGAGCATCAAGGGGAGAAATTTTCCATGTGATCTCAAGTTTAAAATGTGAGACTTTTCTTTCCTTTGAGGCCATTATGGGTCTTAGATACAGCCGGATGTCAACACAAGCTAACCCAAAGTGTTGCTGCTTTCATAGGCCTGTAAACTCAGTGCTACTGACGTCCCTGTTTGCCCCTGGGGGCTCAGTCATGAGAAAATACTAAGTGGTTTTTGGGTGATTGAGCTTGTGTGTGTGTGTGTGTGTGCGTGTGTATGTGTGGAGTCATATTTATGCATATGGTTGTGTGAGTGTGATGTGGTTCCCAGGAGGAGTTGTGAGGAGGGGGTCATGGAAAATGTGAAGAGCATCGTGGTTTGGCTGCTGCAGACTCTGCGGCTGAGGATTGACGGTCCTGTGTTTTTGTTGTTGAGGCTGGGAGCCGCCTGCTATCAGTTGCACTGCCTGTGTTTACTCACTCCTTCCTTTCTCGCCATCCTCACCAACTGTACCAACACGATAAGAGCCTGATAATCGCCACTGTCGCGTCTCTTCTTTCCTTTCTGCTCCGTTTTCCATATCCTTGCTTATCTAAAGCCTCTCATTCAGGTGCTGGGAATCACTTTGTGCATTTGGAAGGCACATGTATACACACAATGCAACGCTCTCTGCCTCTGGGCCTCTCAGTCATATCTCCAAGTCTGCCTGCATGACATCAATTCTCCGGTTTCCCTGCTGCAGGATGAGTCGGCAGAGGAGTGTCATTGCTGGTTTGGAAAACCAGTATGTGGACAGTGTAAAGGATCCTGCTTTAATCCTCCTCCTTTTCATGCTTTAGTGACTGTGTTTATATTTCTGTGCCAGCCTGAAACACTGGCCATTCCCTGTCTGTGACTGGCAGCACTACTGCTACTGTAACTTTCTATGGTATGTCTGGCTGACAAAATCTAAATATATGCAGTATGGCATCACATCTGGATTGTAGTGCAGGTAAATGTTGATATTTTCACAACTTTATGTAGTGCAAGTGGAGTTTTTAGTCAGTTTTAGTCTGCTAAGAAAAAGCAGGGAATGTGACAGTTGTTAGAGCACACTAGCATGTCTCCTTCTCTTGTTAAGGGTAAGGAGTTGCAGCTGAAGAAAATGGCATGTTAGATTAAGTAATTTAATCTGCTGATTGAAAAGATACACCAGACAAAATTTACTGTTTTTTTTTTGTTGAAATAGAGATGTTTTTGGTTGGGATCAAAGAATTTGCAAAACACACAGCAGAGTGTGTACAAATCCTTGAATCTAGACTTTTAGGCCTCAGTTTTAAGGTTTGCAGGGTTTCCAGTGCAGGAATCTTGTCAGAACTGCTGATAGCTGTTAGCAACAGTTATGTAAACAGTGTAATTGGGGAGAGTCTGCTCTCACTTACTCTAACAATTATCTTCATCCATTTAAGTCCAGGTTGAAGCGAGATAAAGCTGCAGATGGGACTATACGCGTGTGTGACCGTGTAAAGCTGCAGATGCGGCTGCTTCACTGTCTGCATGGCACCGCCATGCGAACACTCTGCCCTGTGCATTTGTCGCTGTTCCTGTGTTCTCAAGTGTGCCGTGCGTGCGTGTTTCTAGCGGGAGTGTTTGTCACCGAGATGGTGCTGGAGGAGTTAAAAAAAAAAAAAAATTAAGCATGGCTGGAAAGTGAGAAAGCAGATGCGCTTGTTAGAAATACTGTCTGGTGGCCTGCCTCCACCATCTGCTTGCAGCTGCTAGTGTTTGTGTGAGATTGACAGTATGTTTGTGTCTGTGCAGGGTGAGTGAGTAGAGCCTGTGTGCAGGAAAGAAAAAGCAGAAACACATATATGCTGGGGAGTGTGTTCATTTTTTTTTTTTTTAGGCATGAAAATGAGCGTGCGCACACACACACACACAAACACACACACACCCACCACTGCAATGATGAAAGAGATAATGGGACAGGCTTTGGATTTCTCATCACTGTGGTGGTGTTTAGTGCCACGTGTGGCAGATATGCATCTAGAAAGTCATGTAGGTTAGAGGCAAAGAGTAAACCAGGTCATTACCTGTTGCTACAGTGTCTAGACATGCATGTTAAATGCCTCACATACAGGCATTTGGTTGTTGGGAAAGCAGCATAACACAAAAACACAAAACTGTAAGGATGCAGCAGAGAATTTTTGAACTTTTTAAAACTCATATTGAGAACTTTCTGTTTCATATAGGTTGCTTGCAAAACAGTCAAGCATTATTTTCTGCAGATTTTAGATGTTATTAAATTGGTTTATGGAGGTGTTAGTGATGTCACAGCACCACGGGCTACGTTGGTGCATTTTGCTTCCACACACTAAGGGAGCAGCAGCAGTAAACAGGGATGTGTGTGTGTGTGTGTGTGTGTGATGGGAGGTCACACATATAACAAAATACAATAAACTGTAATTTGTATAATATAATACAACTCACCATACTGCAGACTCAGTGGGAGCCCTGAGCTTGTTTCCCTGCAACTAGCCAGCCCCATGTAGGGGTGATGGAGACAGTGAAATCCGAAGCAGGTTCCTTATGTCCGGTCTAGTCTGTAATCTTGTTGCTGTCAGTCACCTGGCTTGTTCACAAATGGGTCGTGGATCCACTCCTTTCTAGTTTGAGGGTGTTTTGTGATTGGGAACTAGCACTCAAACTCTTTTGAAAGTTGAGACAGGTGATTGTCCATCAGCTGGGAGAATGAGGGCCCAGGCTCAGACGCTTCTAAAACCCCTGCTAATGTTTGAAACATGTCATGCAAACCATTACGTCTCTGTACCGCCAACCTAAATAAAAAAAACAAAACAAAACTTTTTATTCTTTCTGTGCGGCCACGTCTCAAATGATCCACAGCCTGGTGCTGGTCCTCAGCCCAGTGGTTGGGGACCCATGCTCTTTGTGAATTGCGGTCAGTATCTATACAGTGGTGTTATGGGGGGGGGCAGTGCGTTGGCTACAAATCAGCTATTCCCTGAATGCCTCACAAAGAGAGATCTCAAAGAGAAATCAAGTACGAAGTAGATCAGAGAAATGTTAGTCGAGAAAAGCACACTGACACACACAGTGGGATAATGCTCTGTCCAGGGTCAGCTCTCAGGAGCTGCTGATACTCAGACAGACTTTGGCTGAATGTTTCCAGGAGTGTGTGTGTGTGTGTGTGTGGACTTAGAGCTGTGTTTCCTCAAAACATTTCACTACTGGAACTCAACTGTAAGCCAGTGGGCCACAAGAGGATCAAAGTCCTAAGAAGATTTTAAAAAATATCAGACAAAATCTGGCAGTATTTTCAAATTCTTTTGATTTAACTGTGCTTGGAGTAACAGTTTGCTGGGTTACCAGCTAAAGCAATACAGCAAGTTCACATATAAAAACAATTTAGGTTAAGTAGGTCTTTGTTGTGACTGCTAACTGTCTGATAGGACCGACACTCAAACTATTTGTCAGTTTAGCCTCTCAAGGCTGGAAGTGTTTGTTTGTTTTAGCCTTCTGTGAAAAATGAAAATCATTAACATAAGCAGCCCAAGTTTCCTTTATAGTGTTTCTAATTTAAAAATTAATTGATAATGAAAACAATTGGCAGCCCTATGTTTCTTGAGTTATCAAAACTACATACTTTAATTGTCAAAACATGAATCCTGAGCACAGGATTCCTGATTTGCTCTCCCAACTATTTGGTTTAGGTTTACAGGCCAAATAGTAAGACGATTGTGCTGGTGGAAGTGTATTTACAGGCTGTGAAGCACCCATTTGTTTTGCCTACAGTGTTTGTGTATAACAGGAGGGTGGCTGGGAGTGTTGGGGGGAGCGTTGGTATTTCAGACAAAGACAAGCAACAGAGATGAGATTGATTGAGTTACGCACGCTACACTTGCTTCCTCGGCTCTCCGCGGCCTGCATCTAATGGTCTTAGCAGTAGGTGACAAAGTGCTGTTTTGTTCCCAGTATTGTGTGGATGTGAATGGAGCAACGTGACAGAGGGGCTGGCATGAACCAGAGCAGAGAGGGGGCACGCACATTAGCAGCTCTGCTTCTGAGCATCAGTTGTCTTTGTGACATATCAAAATTATGTGTTTTTTTTGTTTGTTTGTTTTTTTTTTCCCAGGGTAGCAGCTGCAATCAACACTTGTTTCTTTTACTGTGAATGCTTCCTGGCTGACGGAGCTGTTTGTCACAGCATGTTTTGGTTGGGTTCATTTTTAGGTGGCCCCAGAACCCAACCCTGACCGGGTAGAGACGTGACTGGCAGAAAAACATTGCAGGCCAGCTGAGGTTTCTGCAGAACATAAATGAGTTGAATTAGGGGCAATTTAAGTGAAGGAACATCTACTGGTTTTCTGTAGAAACTCCCCAGGAGGGGAAATCCATATCAACATTTTTGAAAAAACTCATTTTCTATGCATCTTTTGTCAGCTGCTATCCTGTAGCATCAACTGGCTGGTTTCGAAATCCCACCCACCTTAGTAGCTGTTTTTACACCTGTCAAGCTTTCTGTTCCAACATGATACATTACCTAGTTTACAATGATAACAGGGAAAAAGATCCCAATGGAAATTCTTTGTAACTGGTCTCAGTCCAAAGCAGAGCAGGACAGAGTTGCGGGGGTGGGGTGGGGGTGGGGGTGTGGGGGCACTAAACTCTGATGTAAAATCCTGAACCAGTTTAAACACTGTAAGAAGAGAAACTCCACAAACAAATTTAGTTAACTCACTTAGTTAAAGCTGGTGAGTTAATGCAACAGTCCACTTTTTTTTTCTGTTTCTGGGCATAATTGTATGTGTGCGTTTTCAGTGCTGAACATCACTCTCACCATAGACAAGTCTGCAAACAACAAATCCAAAGTTTGGCATGCCTTGCCTAGGTAACATTACTAAGCTGTAATTAGACATTACTCATAGGGGAAGGGGTTTAGCAAACTGCTTGTTACATATCTGAGAAAAAGGTGAGCCTGTTCTCATTACCTCCAGATGACTGTCATCTCCTTGTGTCGTAAAAGGCATGTCAGATAACGTGAAGTAGTATTAATGTGTTGAGTGTAATCAATCAGTCATTGCTGTTTAAAGCTGAAGTGCAGCACTTTTACACAATGAAACATTCATTTCATTGAACCCTTTGTCAAACAAGTTCACACAATGCTGAGTGAATCTATCAGTGGTGGGCATATCTCTTTGCTTTTCCGTACACACCATTGCCAGAGTGGACAAGAGGGGAATATTGGGGAATAATTGAAGCTACAAAGATTTAGTAATCTACACATCCATCCATCCATCCTGGGCCAGGGTCGCAAAAGCAGCAGTGACACCTTGGCCAGCTTTGGTTTTATGCTCAGCTCTCTTCACCACAACAGACCCACATTAGTGCTGACCCTGCGTCTGTCTGTCAACCTCTTTCTTCCTTCTTGCCTCACTCAGGAGCAAAACCACAAGATACTTAAACTCCTTCACAGGCCAGCGTAGATCCGCCACCCCTTTCTGAGTGAGAACCATGACCCCAGACTTGGAGGTGCTAATTCCCATCTGCATCATGCTCGACTACAAACAATGCAAGCTGGAGGTCGTCGCCAGCTGAACCCTATCATCTGCAGAAAGCAGAGATGAGATGCTGAGACCACAGAACACGACGCTCTCCACCTCTTGGCTGCGCCTAGAAATATTGTCCATAAAATTTATGAACAAAATCATAATCCCAATTGTGATAATGCTGCCCAGTATACATGAATACATATTGCATAGGAGTATCACAATTCTTAAGTGAAGGTTGAAATAACAATACAAATTTTTATTATATTTCTTTGCATTTCCTGTACTGTAACACCCACATAGAGCTGTTACTGTTCCACATAGGTCTTTCAGGTAACAAGTGAACTAGAATTACAACCAAACTAGAAGGCACTCAGTAGAGTGCATACCTCACCCACCCCAAATTTTCTATGTGCCAGTACTGCACTGCAATAGATACCACCCAATGCTGTCATACGCAATCATAAATCATTTTCAGCATTCTGGATTATTACATCCGGAGTCCTCCTTCGATCATGAAGAAACTGCTGTTTGACAAAACTTAAGGTCATGGTGCACCCTTCTTATTAGAGGCTTCTGACTTATCCCCATAAGATTAGATGCAAATATGTGAATATTGTCCCTATCTCACAATGGCACTTTGATGCACAAGCACAAAAATGCTTGGTTAAAGCTTTAGCTGACTCCAGGCTGACAGAGAAAACATCGAATTGAAAGTATGCAAGTCTGAAAGGTCAAATTTTCTTCTAGCTTGCTCTTTTCAGCTCGGTCCTGCATGATTGTTTTCAACGTGATTGATGTAAATACATGTGTAAAAATGTCATCCCACAATGCGTCTTTCAAAAGATCTGAAAACCCCCATATTCTCGAGTGGTAATGTGGTTTGTGGTTTAAGCATACACACAGGGGAAAAAGCTACTTGTTTCCATTTTTTTTTTTTTTTTGCCCCGTGCCCTATCAGTTGTGGGGAACTGAAGAAAAAAAAAACATAACAAAAGATGGAAATGGTTTCATATATTTAGAAAAAGTTCACCACTCTCAAAAAGAAAAAACAACCCTCTTTACCCGGTTTTCCCTCTCGTTTCGTCTGTGCCACAAAATTACAATGTGCAAATTCATAAATGTATATGGTGTTTTTGCACGCTGGAAATAAACACGATGGTCGGGAGAAAATGTCGCTGTATTGCAGTAGCAGAACTGAAGCAGCGTATTTTTTTCTTTTTTTTTCATCAAGGAGTGGGTTATAGCCCAAACTATTGTCTGTCTTTCTGTCTGGCTTTACTCTACCACACACTCCTAACCAAGCCACTGATTACTAGTTTAGAGTTGCACCAACTGCTGTCTGGTCCTTTGGCTAACCTCTGAAGAACCTGGTGGGTGTGTGTGTGAGCTTGTGTATGTGTTTGCGGTGTGCCCTGTTCATGCTTGTCTATGTTTGTACACGACACAGTGAAAGTATGTGTCTTTATTTGTGACTTTGTGTGTTTATCTGTGTACTTGTTGACAGTGATCTTGCAAGCCTGGGTGCTCGGGAACAGTTCTTGAGTCATTTTGGGAAGGTTTTACTGTCAGCCTGTGATGTCACTTCCACTAAGCCGGATCCAGTGGGGAGGGTCGGAGGGTCTGTTAGTACAGGGTCATGTGATGGCTGGGGTCAGCGTGGCCATATACTCCAAAGCAAATCTCATTTACTCACCCATTGTAGCCCCTTTATTCACTCGCTTTGGCTTTCTTGCGCTGTGTGTAAGTGTTAGCGTAAATGGCCGATTAAAATAAAACCAAAACAAGAAATACATGAATAAGATGATGCCATATCACTGTGCACTGTCTCAGAAGGAGGGAGGAAGGAAGGAATGTGTTACGGCTCCCAAAGTTACGAGACTGTTATGGAAACGAGCGTGAAGCAAGTGTAATTAAAATTGTAGCAAACAACCCGACTCTGTAGCTTCTTGCCCTCTTTCATTCAAGCCTTCCTCCCCTGTGTCTTTTTCTCCTGCTCACTCAGCCTTGTTTTACACACACACACACACACACACACACACACACACACACACACACACACACGACACACACACACACTTTCCTTCCTTGTGGTGCATACTTGTATCAGGTGTGCTCTGTTTCCAGTCAGGGGAGAGAGGAATCTGGGCCAGGGTCCAAGCTGACTATGAGCAGCGCATTGCCAAAGCCCAGGACAAGAAGCAACACATCCACTCCATCTTTACTCCGCCTCCTTCTCCCTCGGTCTATCTGCTTTCTCCTCTCTCGTAATCGCTGGAACATTGCCTTGTCATGCTTTTCTCTTTTTCCCTTACATTCATGCCTGTGTTTTGATTTGTTTTTGCATAATTTTCCTCGCTGTCTCTTTTCGTTCTCAAGTTCTTGTACCTTTGTTTTGTCAGTGTTTTGAGGAGAACTCATTTTTCCCTGCTTTGAAGGTGTGGAGCCTTTTTTTTTTTTTGGTTTTGTGAATTAGTTCCTGCCTAACGAGGCTATAAAGTAGCCACCACCCTTAAAATGACACCACTTTTAGCTATTTGAATTTAATCCCATTGATATTAGCAGGATTATTTGAAATTCCTTAGTAATTGGTGGCTGACACAGCTCATTTTAAAGCTTATATTTTTAAGTATGAGTTTGTAGTGGTCTGTGGTCTTATACATGCTGCAGGAGTGAATATATTATATACTTGCTTGTATCTCTGTTCTGCACTTCTTCAAAGAACTTTCCTCATTATAAACATGAAAGCTATGAACTGATGAGTTCCCCAGTTGTGTTCAAAGTGTTTCTCAAACACAGAGCTCAACCTTGCAAACTTCCCCTCGTGTGCTGTCCTTGTTTACCCTCATGAGTTCACACTTGTGTTTCTTATTAACAACAAAAATCCTTTTTCTTGTTTGGTTCTGTGTCAGTAGCTGGTTAAAAAAGCGCTTCTGTGGCAACATATGTGCCACCACCGCAGGCGTGTGATCTTACACACACCGCTGCACTGTACTCCCACAATGTCTGGCACATGTGCTGCTGTCGAGCAAAGAGAGCGGAGATAAAAAGGAAAGGAAGGGCCTCCCACACAGGCAGATATGAGACTTTAGAAGCTCCATTAGTTCCTCAAAGCCAGCTGCCGGGTTCAGATGGATGTCTGTGCTCGGGTGTTTGATGTCTATTCATCCATAGCCTTACATCTCTGCCTCTGTCTCCTGGCTTTGCCCGACGCTGGGCCTCATGGGAGTCCAGAGAGCGCAGCTGCCTGGACTATAGGATAAAGCTGTCTGACTGCTGTTGTACCATTCCTGCCTCTGCCAGTGTTCTAGCACCATCACTGCTCCTTTTTTTTTAAAGCACTGGTAGATCAGCCTGCTTTAGCTTCTGTTTGTTTATGGAAGGTAGGAGGGATGACAATGCAGGGAAATATGGTGTGAGAGGGTTTGATTGAAAAAATATTTACTGTTTAGAATGCCGTCTCCATTCTTGGTAAAGGAAATGTATCCATAAAACTCTTCATAGTTATTTTTTCTTATGTTAGTTGTATTTTTGACTGATCCTCCTGTCCTATCTCTCTTTGCAGCACCCATTTGTACTCCTCCTCCTCCTCCTCATCCTCATCCTCCTCCTCCTCCTCCTTCTTCTCTCTGGACACCTTTGGGAATGGGCCAGCGCCTTGCCAGGTTGCATCTCTCCACCCAGTGGTGTGGCTGGCGTCGTGCAAGAGTGAGGAGGGCAGCAGCCAGGTCATAGAGCCTGCCCACCGCTCTCCCTGCTTGCTTGCTCTCAAGTGACTTTTGACCTTTGACTCAGCCGTGACCCCTCCTCGACCTCCTACCAGCCATGCCCTTCCGGCTGAAGCTAAGGCGCACACGGCGCTACAATGTCCTGAGCAAGAACTACTTTGTGACGCGTATCCGCCTCCTGGACACCAATGTGATTGAATGCACGCTGTCAGTAGAGAGCACGGGACAGGAATGTCTGGAGGCGGTGGCCCAAAGGCTGGAGCTACGGGAGGTCAGTGTTGTGACACTGCTGCAAGTTAGTTTTAGATAGTATGGAAGGTAATAGTTTTCTGAAATATTTGTCTTGAGCTTTCAAATCTTATGAATTGTTATAAGCTGTTGTCAGCTTCAGGATGTAATTAATAGTGCGCTAGAGTGCTAGACATTTATTTTTACACTGAGTTTGCTTGTGTGACTGCCACGCGTCTCTCCCCACACCCTGTGCATGTCTCCCTGCCCTCTGCTGTGTCTCTCCTTCACTGTCTTTGTTTGTCTCTAATGAAGCGTGCCTACGTCTGTCCTCCTTTCACTGCAGGAGAAAGTCATACAGCTCGTCCTGTTGTCTCATCTACCCCTCGGGTCCGTCTCTTCTTCTATTTCCCATTATTCTCAGTGCTTTCTGTCTACCAGCAGGTGGACTTCATATGTTTCCTCATGTCTCTCCTTTCCTGTTCTTAGAACTTCAAACACAAATGAGATGAATTGTGCGTAAAAAGGGGGTTTGGTTTGTTCAAAGATCACATGAAGATTGTATACATGTGTGTTTTTGTCTGAAGGCTCACTGAATTTGACGAACATGTGCACTCAAGTGTGTGTCTGCACCTGCTGGAGTTGCTGACAGTGCAAAAGAGAGAGGGCGACGTAGTGTATACTCACACAGAGTTGTGGCATTTGTTAGGTGTCAGTGGTGTTATAAATGGGGAGGTGCAGCACCTCAGCTGTAGCTGCTGTCTGCCCCTTGAGTGCACGCTGTCTCAGGACTACGTGTGTCTGAGTGTATCTGTTGTTTTTGTCTTTACTCTTACATGTGAGGTCTGAAGTGTGTGTCTGTATGCGTGTGTGCTAGTGTACAGATTTATGATTTCCACTATGAGAAGGGTCACGTCACTCAGACTACACCAGTGTGCCCATCAAGATTTTTGCCAATTTCAGTTTTCTTTCTAAGATTGACATCTTCCTTCAATACAGAATATTATTTCCATAATAAAAGAAATGATTAAATATTATAATTTCCTTCAAACTGCAGTAAGTTGAAGGATCTACACTCACTGAAACATTTTTTCCCAGTATGGTTATAGCTTCACCAGATAACAAGACATTAATACTTTTCTCTTTTTCACTTGTCTCCATAATTTTCTTCTTCAGTTGGTGCATCTCTGATTTCAGCGCACCCTTACAGCCACCCACCCCTCATTATCTCTTTTGACACTTTGCTTCCACTATTGCAAATTAATTTATTTGGCTCATTTGTAATTCATTTGGCTTACACAGTTCATCTTTTATTTCCTCACCCCCTGTATTTAGACCCATTACTTTGGACTGTGGTTCCAAGGGAAGACCCAGACCCCGGAAAAACGTTGGGTGGAGCTCGAGAAACCCCTCAAGAAGCAGCTGGACAAGTTTGGCAATGAGCCACTACTCTTCTTTGGAGTCATGTTCTATGTTCCCAATGTTTCCCGGCTGGAGCAAGAAGCCACCAGGTAAAGAGTCTCCAAATGCTAACTGTGAGACAGTTACATAAGACACTGAAAAAGCCACATAATCAGAATGCTATGTGCTGTACCTTTTATATGTAGATATACAGTCGTGATTAACCACCCTTTGTAACTGTGCTTTCTAAATGTTTTTGTTGCAAACGCTTAGTGCCTCCCTGGTAACCACCGGTCACCGCAATTTGCTGCTGTAGGTTGATGGTGTGAAATTGGTCACAAAGTGTATCTGGTGCTGCACTGAAAACTTCTTTGCAATTGCTTAGGTCATTATTACGATGCTGCGGTACTAAAAGACTTTGACCTATCTTTAAAGATGAGTAAACTGTTTGCCAAATGGTGCTGAAACTGTGAAAAGTGCAACACAAACCAGATCTGGAAAAAGAACGTCCTCGGAGGAAAAGCTATGCCTTACCACTGCAACCAGCACACTTCAAAAGGTGTACTTTTGACTTTGATGGTGAACTTTTTCCAATTGCGGTTGCATGGCACTTTATCAAATTTCACTACAGGTTTGACCTGACAGGGTTTTAGCCAGAAAATTTTCACAGGCCAGCTTGATTGTGGGGGCCTGAACAACCGCTTGCTAATGCTAATGGCAGCATTGCTAACTAACTGTTAGGATAGGAATCCATTCTGGTATCTAACTGCGCAACAGCACCTCAGCAAGGCGCAGCGCCGGGCGATCAAACACTGGCTAGAACTCTGACTGATTTCACCTGGCGACAGTCAACAACCAGTCACCAACCATTTGGGGAAATACATTCATTTTTATTTAGTGACCGGAGTTTGCCCCCTGCGAGCAGACCTTGTGAGAGACCCTCACAGCAAAGGAGACAGGAGCCCCGGGCAGTCTGGGGAGTACGTTTGGCAGCCAGTAATGATCTTTCCACAGGTTCACAGACAAAAATCTCATTACGACTTTTACTTCCTTTAGTTAGACAAGTTTGATCGCTGAATATTTTTTTCTACACAAAACAAGGCTAGACTCACCTTCAGCTGTGTTTAAAATCTGATCACCACCAACAAAAGCCAGCTCCTCAGTGCAGTGCAGTGCTGAAAATACTTGACATCACATGGTTCGATCTTGCATTCTGATTGGTTCTAGGGACATGGAGGCTTTTGCAGGTAATGGGAAGTGGCATTTTGAGGTTTTGATAATTCAGAATAGTCAGGGACAGGTATTTAACGGGTTATGATGCGACATGATTGATTGGCTTATAGTACATGTGGAAAGGATTCCGTAAATATAATTTTTGACAGAGGTGGCGTTTAGTGGCTTTTGCATCTGAACTCTTAATATTTTTTCTTCCTCACTAGGCTAGTCTTGATTTCAGTAATATTCGGGGGGGCCGGATGGAAAGTTCTGGTGGGCCGGATGTGGCCGCGGGCTGCCAGTTGATAATCACTGGCATAGAGGTGTGTGAGGGATCTTGGATGAAGTGCACTTAACTCCCAGGAAGACATGGAATATATATCTTCCAGAAACTTCCCTTAACATCTGTTTGATGACTCACTTAATCTTTTCATACAGTTTGCCACAGACAGAATGATATCAGTAGCAAACAGTTTTTCCTTATAGCGTGTGTGTGTGTGTGTGTGTGTGTGTATGTGTGTGTTTGTGCATGTTTGTCTGAGTATGTGACTAAGCTGTGTTAATGTTGGGTGGCTGTGAGGAGTGCACACAAGGGTCAGTGTGTAGTGGACAGTCTGCTGTCTCATATTCCTTCACACACTCTTATGCACACTGACTCGGCGAACTGTGCAGGTCTGCCTCACACTGAGCTGGTGAATTTGTGGCTTCAGCTTCTCTGGAAGTGGGAAAGGTTGATTGCAGGTCACAGCTTGACGTTTTCACACTAGAGTTAGTTCTAAGGTGTGTGTGCGTTTTTGAAAATGTGTGATCCCTTTTATAGTAGTTCTGAGACCCATGCATGCCTGTACTCACCCTTTTTTGAAAGCGATGAAGTAATCATTTATTTGTCACTGATCTAACAGAGGAGAGTAAATTGTCTAGAGAGTATGTGTCTGCAGGTTTATTATACAGAAGCCAGGATCCGCTCTGGTAAAGGGATGGTATTCATGGAATCCCCTGCGGGCTTTTATGGTGTGTGTGTACACAGGGGTTATAGGGTTGAGGGGGTTATGATGGGGGCTTAGGGCCAATTTAGAAAACAATAGTCATCTCTTTTCTCAAGCCCCCTCTCTCTCTTGAACATGGTGGCACCCTTCCACTCTTTCCTCAAAAGCAGATCTCCGAGTCTTTAGTCCCACAGTTTTACTCTCATTCTCAGTGTTCCTGTGTCCTCCTTCACTTTTCTCTCCCTCTTTTTCTTAGTCTGTTAGTCAGGAATGTTGGCACGGCCGTCCAGCGTAGGAGGCGGACCACACATTCCTCGCAGCAGAAGTGTGGGGGGTAAAGGGGATTGGGGGGTGGGGGTGGGTCTGGTTTACAAAACATATGCACACACACACACACACACACACACACACACCTCAAACACTCCCCTAAGAATCCTCTCAGAAGCCAGCTGCAGCCCTGTCAGAAGTTACAATACAGCGCATTGTAAGAGCATACGCATGCCCACGAGGCAGACTTCTCCAAAAGACCATTTTTTCTACATATTGAGCTGAAAACTATTTCCTCATATGTCCAAAACATTTTTTATTACCCATTACTGTTTATGAATGTTTTTTAAAAAAAAAAACTAAATTCAGTCCTCTCTTCCCTTTGAAAACTTGGTCAGGGAATTATGGGAATAATCACAGTCACAGCTCCCTTATTTATTTTTTTTTAAATATGCATAATTTATTCTCTGAAGGCTGATCAGGATCAGATCCAGTGAAGCTCATCTCTGTCACTGCTTCTACACACCTGGTCTGATGAAGGGTGGGAGGGCAGGATTTGCAGAAAGAAGGACAAAGGCAAGGAGGAAGAACAAGTGGGGGACAGAGAAAGTAAAAAGCTTGGCAGCAGGACTGGTATGAACTGTTCTGCCTGCATGTGTTTATTGCTAGACTGTATACATATTTATGCGTCCACAGAGTAAAGTCTGTTTGTGTGGGAAAACCAAGTGAGACTGAGTGGATTTGTCTTTTTAGTTGTTGGTACTTTGAGTTAGTTTATTTCACAAAACCACTATTGAGAAAAGTAATGTATCTAGTTAAACTAAAGTTGAATAAATATTATCATAATATTAAAATAATAATATAATTTTAAAATTCATCCCATTTCTTTCTCTTTCAGTTTTATTTAGGTCACATATGATACATTTTCTGTGTATTTTAACAGCAATTAAATCATACCAGAACACAAAAAGACAGCCTTTTAAGCAAGAATAATAATAACTAGAAACAAGAAAAGCAAAGTATTGACTTTATCGCTTCTTAGAAGATAATGTGAGCTGCACCATGTGGTCAGATCTTTGAAGTTCAGTATTTGACTGATATGTAAGCTGATACTGGAGTGCCCTTTCTCCCCATCCATTGAGTCATCTGCTTCTTCTTCCCTCTTCTTCCTCCCTCTGTGCAGCTGTGAAATTTAGCCCAAGCAGGGGAAACTGGGGTCTCTGCATACACTGCTGTATATACTTCTAGATTCAACATACGGAGTTCTTCACTGTACTCTATGGCCCTATTATTTAAATGTTACAGCACTTTAATTCTTTTTAAATTTTCATTTTATTGCAATATTAATTTCCCCCAGTTTGTAAAGACACAGACTCTTTCTGCTTGGGTGATGAAATCTGGCCATAGCTGTCATGATGTTTTTTCAGGTGTCCTAATTCTTCTGTGTCTGACATCATTTTAATATCTTGGGAGAATATATTCAAATTTGGTCACTTTCACTTGGAATCGAGGATCAACTGAAGAGATTTTTGGTGGTTAAAGGTCTCTTCATCCTGTTACATTCATCCAGAGTCTTCATTATTTTTATATTACCCTTAAAAGACATGGGTGTCAACACTACAACCACTAGGCAGCAGTTAAAGACTCATTTGTAAATGGATTACTTTTACCTGTGCCCCCCCCCCAAAAGAAACACATCTTACACTCTTACATAGAGTGTGAGGTTAAAGCCTCCTGTTTCTTGTATGTTTTTGATATGAAAGAGAGTAAAGCTGGCTCGGAAAAAGAAAATGAGGAACCTAAACGGAGAGCTGTTGACTGGAGCAAGGCCAGCTGGCCTCAACAGCCCCCAAGGCTAATGGCGCCAATAGCCTTGAAATCCTAGCTTTGTTCAGCTAGTTATCACCAATACACACACACACACACACACACAGCTGTACTCTGTTGTGCCCCTTGCTGATTCAACACATTTCAAAGTGAAATTCTCCTGCCTCCCACACAAACCGTCTGGACCCATCCCGGGGGCTGAGGGGGTGGTCACCTCAACCAGAGGTGGTCGAGATGGAGGAGGGGCTGGAGCATATGCACACACATTCATGCATACATACATGCGCATATGCTCTCAGGCCTGTTGTCCAGACCGCTTGGACATCTGGCAGCATGTCTTGAGCAGCGCTTGAACATGCGTGGGCATATAAAGAGCTCTTTGTGCCTGGGAGGCTGCCTGGACTGCCAGCAGAGCACTCTGCCTTGGTGGAAGTTGCAGGAAAAGCCCTAGTAAGGAAGGCTCTACTTCATGTCCGTGTATGTATATTCACCTGCTGTTACAGCATTGTGATGTCATTCTGACATACATGCCAGGTGCGTGCTACTATAAGGGCCTCTTTGTGCGCAAGTATGCAAGTCATGAACGTCATAAAATGTTTTCTGCTGCTAGTGCTTTTATGCGATGTTTGTCTTGTTCTATAGAAACGTAATGGGCTTATTTTAGGATCACTTCTACTCCTTAACCAGTGGTTTATTCCCCCCTTTAAAAAAACAGTATCATTAAATGTAGTTTAGTGTTACATCTCTTTGCTGAAGCCTCCAAATTTTAATTTTATTTGGTAACCTTAGAAGCCCGTGGGATAACAACCTGATTCCAAAAAAATTTTGTGTTGAGGTTTGTGTAAATTATTTTGTAATTTATATTTATTGAGGTTTTGCAGAAATGTGAGCGCTAACCATGTGACATTAACTTGTCCAGCATTTTGGATGTGGTTGGCAAAAATCTCCTTGTGATTGCTTTGGTTGCTAGCATATGCTCCCCTTAGTTTGCATGGCAGTGACAGACTTGTCTACAAACACTGGCCAGCTACTCTCTGAGCTGTAGTGAAACTGTGAAATGTGTGATGCAAAATACTACCACTGGACTACTTGTTAGCGAGTATTTGGAGACCAACATAAAAAAAACTATAGGCAATCTGCTAGCAACCAAAGCAATCACAAGGAGGTTTTTAGTGCAGCATCACCTTTGCAACTGACTTTACCCAATGACAGCCAGCAACCTCCAGGATCCAGTGCTAAGCAGTCAGGGAACATCCACTTTTCCCTAGCAAGCGGTATCAAGTCCAAGCTATATATATATATATATATATATATATATATTTTTTTTTTTTTTTTTTTTGTCTGGTTTTACTGCAGGTGGTTTAAGGTTTTAGTTCAAAGCTCTGTACCAGAGACTATTTAATGTAACTGGTCATTAAAACTTCAGCTACAAACAGATAAGAAGTACCACGAAACTTTCGGCACCAAAAATCTTGTTCCTTGCCTCTGAATCACTGATGCTTCAGCTTGCTTCAGTCATGCTTTAAAAAAGTCTTCTGATTCAAGCATGGCACAAAATCAAATTCCTCATTAAGCAGGTTCTGTAGGTTAACAGTCTGCATAGAGCACAAAGGAAGGCATTAGTGGAAATGAAAGCTCAAAACCACTGGCTATCCTTTGAATACTATTAAGCTTTTTATTAGCTTTTAAAATTAATTTGCATTCTTAAAGACTGACTGACATTTTGCCTCAGATATCCATTGGATACACCAGAACCCCCCCCCTAAATTGGCTGCATGGAACGTACTTTTATAAATGCACCAGTAGTTTTCAATCTTTGAAAACTGGAAAATTGCAAAAAAAAAACCTCAAAAATGCTGTGACACATGCTCCAAAAGCCTTTGCCACTTCCAAGTGAAGAACTTTCACAGAATGATGGAGATGCCTCATCTGTCCAAATGTGGTTGGTCTCAAAACACTGGAAAGATGTGCTCTTTCTAGAATAACCACTTCTTTTTAAATAACCACAAGCACAAGACTCTGATTATTGAAAAGCACTTCATGACTAATATTGGGTTTTATTATTTAAAAAAAAATGGACCAGTCTGTATACTCAGAATTAATAATGAAATATTAATTCTGATGTTTAGAAATTGTTTTAGATTTTAATGCATTTTAATACGTACATGATGTTATCAACTCAGCTTATCTTTACACAAAGGGCAACTGATTCTGGCTTTCTTTGTCAGTTTTTTGCCAACCTGTACGTGCTTGATTCCAGGGCCAGAACCCAAAAATACGGAAACCACTGTTCCATAAGATGTGGCTGTGTTTGTGGCCGTTTTGTGTAAAGTGGACTCTCCCATGAGGACTTTTACTGTCACGCTTCCACTTGTTCAGAGTTATTTCAACAGTTTACTGTCCGCCTCACCACTGCTGGCTTCGCATATGTATAAACACCATCATGCTGTTACCATTGAGCCTCGGAATGAGAACCAACCTCTGCCGACCTCAACGTTCCTCCAGACCCCATACAGTGATTGCTGGGAAAACACAGAGAATTTTTAAAAACAAAGTCCACAATCATTTGAAGGGTTTTGTGTCCCGCTTGGCTCCTCCCCCTCTAGACCGCATCAGACTCCGCCTCTCGCTGCAGCCCTCTGTGGTTGGGGTTGGCTAATTAGAGGGTTGCCACGGGAACGGAATGGCAGCTTAGCCAACGGGTGTAATGACAGGGTGAGGGGAGGAGGGCGGGGTCAGATTATAGGCCCAGGAGTATGCTGAGAGGAGCTCAAAAAAGAAGGAGAAGTGGGGGAAAGAATGTGAAAGAGAATATGAATCATGAAAGATGTGAAGAGAATAATGGAGGGCATGAAAGTGAAACTCTGGGGGTGGATAAAAAGTATGGAGCGAGCTGAATGGCAGCGAGCTTTACAAATGCTGGGGAAAGAAAATTAACTAAAACTTTGCGTATTTCTGAGCATGTAGTCCAGATGAAGAGTGGGTGAATGACTAAGCATGTAACTCAGTGGTTTCCACATAGATGTTTGGTTACTCTGACATGGACCTGCATACTCTTTCTGACTCTGTGTGGGTGTGTGTGTGTGTGTGTGTGAGAAAAGGTGTCTCACAGCTTACATTGGAAAAGAGTCAGCCTGTGGTCACCACGGCAGCCAACAGGAAACGGCGTGTGAGTTTTTATGCAGCTGAGCCCGGTCACCCTGACAGTTCTCTCTTTCCTCTTGTGTGGCCACTCCATTCTCCAAAAGACAAACATCCAGCTGGACCACGACTAAAAGTGGACAAAAGGAGCACAGAAACGTTAGGAGCTCGGTGTATTTCAGCCTCTTGGTTTTGGGAGTTTTACCACATTTTGTGAAAGCTGCTCAACAATCTGAGCAGTGTCATCATATCAGCTTACACTTGGCAAAAGCTACCACTGCCTAAAACCACAGTGAAATTATATCGCTCGCCTTTTGTCCAACTCGCGTTGCTCCTGCTAAAGATTAAACCCAGAGTTAGTTGCGTCAGCCCCATGTAACATGCTTTTTAGAAAATCATATTGTGCAGCCCCGCTGGTATACATTTGGCATTCCACTCAAGTCAAAAATGACTCACTGCTATTTCAAATAGAGGTGACTCATTCCTCACTTCAGCAACAGGCTTACTGGTATTGTTTTGAGTACCTAATGCTGTTGCCAATACTGTCTTGACACATACTTTTAGTTGCACAGACCAGAAGCAGAAGAATACATCCCTCTGTGGTGTCTCAGCAGATGTTGGCTATCTTTCAGTTGCTAATGTGCAGCGCCTTGAGCACAGCTCCTCTTACTTTCTTTGGATAAATGTGTCAAACTGGAACCCATCATTTTTTCCAACTCGATTTTATATAAGTGGTGTTTGAAGACAGTGTGGCTTTTATGAAAAAAAAAAGAAGGTATATTACCCACTAACCAAAAAGAGTTTCTGAAAGCTAACAACAGTGCCAATGCTGCCACCCACTTATTGTTTTGTGGAGTTTAGCTAAAGAAAAATACATACAGATGCACTGATATATAAAATAAGAGTCTACATATTTTCTAGCTGCTTTGCAAGGCTTTGAGCTAAATGTGAGCCTGGTCACCTTTTAGCAGGTATAATGTTTACCATGTTGATGATCGTAGATTGCCAAGTAATTAACATAAAACCATAGGGAGTGACTTTAGAAATCTATGAGAAAGTGACCCCAATTTCCACTTGTTCTGTGACTTCAGTAAAATTTTCCTAATTAGTTTATGGTCTCAATTCATTTTTTCCTAGATTCTCAATGCTTCCACATGGCTTTCCACAAACCGATAATTAAATACCACCTTTTACCGAGTAAATGCAAAGTACACTTGACTGTGATGGGAATGTGATTAATCACCCACTTTTTAAAGGGCTCCGGCTCCGGAAGTGAATTTTCCATTCATCCTCTCCATTTATATTTCAGAAATTCCTTATTTTGATATTTTGCAGTCACATGACCGCAAATCATGTGACGTTAACTCAACCGCCATTTTGGACATGTAGGGTCAACAAGGCCCCAGTCACACAGGTCTAGAGACCAGTCTGCAACCATCTTTCAACCACCAGTTGTGTAATCTCCAGCTGGTTGGTGCAGACCTTCTTGTGATTGCTTTGGTCACCTGCAGTTTGCCACAGTCGCCTGTAGTTTTTGTGGAATTCGCCAACGTGAGTGCAAACACTTGCCAGCTATTTTCCAGTTGGTATTGAAACTGTGAAAAGAGCAGCACAAATCAGAAATGGAGACCGTTTGCCTTCAAAATGAAAGCTGCACATTTGGAGATGTGTCGGGTACAGTGCCGAGGCACAGCTTTTACTTTGAAGGCGAACATTCTCTGTTTCTGGTTTGCTTTGCACTTTTTGATGTTCAAACTAATGTTTGCAGGCAAGCCTGCATCTTCCATGCAAACTACAGGTGACCACAAATCACCATGAGGTCTTTGGTGTAGCACCCTCTTTGTGACCGATTTCACCTAGCCATGAACCTCCAGAACCACTTGCCACCCAGTAGGGGAATACACATGTTACCCTGGTTAGTGACTGGTGTTTGGGAGCCTATTCCAACTGTCATAGGTCAAGAGGTGGAGTACACAGCTCTCCCAGGACAGACAGGCTGCTACCCTGTTGCAGGGCTAACACAGAGAGACAGACAACCACTCAAACTCACTTTCACACCTATGGGCGATTTAGAGTGACCAACTTTCATTATTTTAATGTTTATGGTTATTAATAGTGTTGTACAATAATCGTTTTGAATGTATTTTGTAGTTTGTGTCATGTATGTGTGTGTGGTAAGTGTAGCGTTTTTGAAGTGTAGTGCTCACTAAGTGACATGATGTTCGCGGGTTTAACTATTTCCATGGTAACAGTGACTTCCACCAATCAGAGAGTTACTGTTTCAGTTTGTGAATGTGAGTAGTTTTTTTCCCCCTGTGACATTGCAAATAAAATGTGTTTTTGTTAAAACAAAATTGATATTATAAAGTCTTGTGGTTTCTATGGGAGCACATACAATTTTTTTTTCATAATGTTATTGCTTGTAATAAGTCTGTTTTGGATGGTTACACCATAATGGCTCATAATCAAAATCCCTGTGGAGAATATTAATTGCATTTTTACTTCTGGATCCTCACTGTTGAGCTTTATTTACTCAGAAACCAATGCACTGGACATTTAAATTTCAACTTAACATGGTTCTTATTTCTTTTTATCCCTGTTGTGTTTCTGTAGGTATCAGTATTACCTGCAGGTAAAGAAGGAGGTGTTGGATGGGCGTCTACACTGCTCTGTAGAGCAGGGGATCAGACTGGCTGGCCTGGCAGTACAAGGTAAGACAACATGAACAAGTCTCCCAATGAGAGACAGACAGTGCAAGGGAGAAAGAGTGAGCACAAACTCACACTTTCTCAGGTCATCTTGACTTCACTACCTTATATGGCTGCATACCACAGGGAGAACCCAGTCCACTTGAGTTCCTATGGTATCAGTCGTAACACATGCACATGCACACACACACACACCCTCACGCCATCCTTTCAGTTCCTGGGTGCTGTCTGTGTCCCAGGGGAATGTAAACAAACAGTTAGCTTATCAGCTGCTCCAAGGTTAGCTGTAGCAGCATCAGGAAGGCTCTTATCTGTCGGGAGGCAAGGATCCTGCGCTAGACCTCCTTTTGTCCGACAAAACAGCAGAACACTTTTTAGGTACTTAGTATGAGCCCTATCAGGAGGACTGTGCATGCTATAGAGATGGTGCAGGCAGCATTGTTGCTGTCTTGTAGATATTTGCTTTTGTTATCTTTAAGAGTACAGTACACTACACAAACTCATGAGTATTTACACCAAAGGAAACAAGGATTACAGTCAGGGAACAGCTGTAAACACCATGGAGTCCACTGTTTGAAGAACTCATGTGCAGCAGGTAGTTTTATGTAGCCTGGGTTGCAGAATATCTGCATGGATGAAATCTGCTAGTGTAATTTTGCAACTGTGCAGATGTTTCCTCTAAGATTTCCTCTAAAAACTTTTAAAAAGCATTAAAAAAACTGTAGTAGTTAGTCTTGAGAACAATATCAAATCATTATCAACAAAGTAGTGGCAGGTAGGAAGCTGATGATGTGGTTGAATAGCACAGACACAGGACCTGGGACACTGGACTCTTATGAAACCAAATGTTAATGTTCAGTTATTTTGAATTTTTTGGGGAATTTGATTTTTTTCATTCAGACTTTGGTTAAGTTGGTTTGGCTAGGTTTGGATTTTAGAAAGATGATACTCTACACTGAAAGGCCGCAGGTGGCTGGTGGATTTGAACCCAGTACCTTCTTGCTGTGTGGTAGTGCAGGGTTTAGCACCACCATGCCACCCCATCAGAAGCATTACCAAATACATAGTTAGTTTATAATGTAAAGGCTGTTCATTACTGTGGAAAATGAAATTCATTGTTTTTGTGTAAATAAATGAGAACATCTGTGTTTGTGATTTTTAGCTGACTTTGGAGACTTCACTCAATTCCTGTCTCAGGACTTCCTCAGAGAGTACGTGCTCTTCCCAGTGGTGAGTCCTCAAGCCTTCACTGTTCAAATATCAGATTTGTATCTGTGTGTGTGTGTGTGTGTGTGTGTGTGTGTGTGTGAGTGAGGGGAGTTATCAGGAAAGTCTGTGTTTGTGTGTTTCTCTGTGTATGCGCTGCCTGAAGGCACACATTCTTGTGACATCTGTGTACCTCCTCCCTCTGCATACCTGTCTGACAGGTAAAAAAAAACCTAAAGAATAAAGAAGAATTTGAGTTAGATGATGGTATGTGATTAATATGAAGTGACTACCAAATATTAAAATATTAATGCATTATTTCAATCTTTTAAATTGCCAACAACACGATATTCATTGTCATACCAGTGACTACAGGCTACTGGAGAACAGAAGGGTTTAAGTGTTTTGTTTTCTCCCAACCTTTTGGCCATTAATTCCCCATTACCAGACATTTTTATAGCTTCCTTCTTCACCTCTTATTTGCTGCAAAATATTTTGCTATCTTTGTTTTCTCTTAGAACTGGCCTAATGGAGAAGAGGTGCTAGAAGAGTGGACCCAGAAAGTTGCTGAGGAGCACAAGAGTCATTGGTACCGTCATCTAATTTGTATACTGCCTGTAAAGACAGAGGAAAATGACTCGGAGACGATAAGGTTCTTAGTACTTGTCTGTGTTTTCCAGTCGAATGCAGGCTGCTGAAGCAGAACTGCTATACATCAAGGAGGTGGAAAAACTGGATGGCTTTGGCCAGGAGAGCTTTCCAGCTAAGGTAGATACATTGCATCACTCTCAGCCGCCTAATTAATACTTTTTTTTTTGAATATGAGATTTTGAATGGGTTCTTATATAATACTTTCTTCCACAGGACAATTACACCAATGATATATTCATCGGTGTGTCTTTCATTGGAGTGTTTGTTAAACACAGAAATGGCAGATCCATCATGCTCCACAAGTATGTTGTTTCTTTCTAAAAATAAGAATCCTCATAATTTTCTGTTCTTATGAGGGAGCAGTACTAATACAAATTCATAAATGTGCAGGAAGATATTCTGAATGGTTGAAAATTCAGTTTCTTTCTTTCTTTCTTTCTTTCTTTCTTTCTTTCTTTCTTTCTTTCGTTCTTTATTTCTTTCTTTCTTTCTTTCGTTCTTTATTTCTTTCTTTCTTTCTTTCTTTCCATTTGTTTGTATCTGTGTGTTGTACAGGTGGAAGGACATCGGTACCATTGCGCACAACAAGTCAGCCATCACAGTGGAGATAACAAGCAGAGACGACACCATCGTTTTTCACATGGTGAGTGTTGTGTCTGCAGATGGTCTCAGCACACTCGCAAGTTTATAGTAGGAGGTTAAACGCACAGAAAGGGTACGCACACGTCCACAGATATCCCTGCAGAGTGACAAACACTGGGGAGAATTCAGGCTCGCTTTTAGATAAATACACCTGTTCTGTTACTTTAAAATGTCAGTATGTTTTTTTCCTCCCTTCTCTGTTTGTATCTGCAGGAGGATATGGAAATGGCCAAGTACATTGCTCGCCTTTTCACAGCCAGACACAAATTCTACAAACAGAACAAGATCTGTGCAGAGTGAGTTTCAAGGCCACACAGAGAGGACAGCTGAAGGCCGTTAAAACACTAAGATATCAAGCATTGTCACTTATTTTTTAAAGGGTTATTTCAACAACTGTTTGAAGGTTATACAAAAAAACCAAAACAGACTGTATAATATTCACTGCCCTTGTAGTTTGTGAATCATCATCCCACTGGTATTTAATAAAATGCAGTGCTGTCACATAATACGTCTGTTTCTCTGTAGGCCTACTCACTCACCTGCACCAATCAGGAGGAGACCTACCTGGACTCATCGTCTGTCTCTGGTACATTGAGAAGCATTTGTTTGCTTTGAAGTGATTTGATGTAGCTGTTTGTTACTGCCTCTGGTCTGTATGAAAGAGACAAGAATGCAGGACAGAGAAGGAACACAGAAATGGTCTCAGTTAGCAATCTGACCCTGCTCTCCTGCTCAGGGAAGCTCTTAATTGTCCAGATTACAGATTAATGGTGCCCTCAACTCCAAAACTTTCAAGGACAAATAGGGTATTTAGTCTTAAGGAATATAGAAAAGAAATAGAACACTTGCACCCTCAGAATAACTATTATAATATTTAATAAAGGACAAAAAGACGCATGCATTTCAGCAATAAGCTGCCAGTGGCATAGTTATAGACACAAGACAAAACAAAGCCATGTGAGACACTAATACCATTCAGAAAGTAGAGCTCTAACTTTATAGTGAAAGATGTCTGCAGAGAAAACCATGCCAAAGAAACCATGAGCCAGCAATCTTAATCATAATATACTTTTATAACTTTATAAAAAATAGTCTCGGCACAGTACCATTGTACACAACAATATCAAAACCACTAAAAAGAGAAAAAACAAACACAGAAAAGCATACATAGGAGTAATTTCAGATGTTAAAAAATACATGCAAACAATCTATAACTAAAAGACCTTCAATGAAATATCAAATGAAAGAAGCACCTAATCACAAAAACAAAGCTTAGCAATAGTTTGTCATTGAAGCCTTTAGGGCTCTCTGTATGTAATACACAAATCCAATATGAAATGATATTTCCTCCTAAAAGCGATCGAGAGACTATTGCTACAAGGGGAAGCATATATATATGTATTCATGCACTACACGCAGAAAGCCCTAAGGGCTCAATTGAAGAACTACTGTTAAGTTGTTAGCACATGTCTGCTACCTTTGGCATTGTTTTCTCTGCAGATGTTTTTCATTATGTAATTGGAGCTCTGCTTTCTGATTGGTATTGGAATCTCACCTGGCTTTTACATACTGTGATTGTCTTAAACTATGCTGATGACGGCTTTTTACTGAAACGCGTGCGTCTTTTTGCCCATTAATAAACATAAAGACTTTTTTTTTTTCCCCGGCGAGTGCTGGTTTTCTCTTTCTTTCCTATAAGCTCTTAATTGTGCCACGGAGCCTTGGTTTTAACATGCGTTGGTGGTGTGGTGGGTGGTGTTGGAAAGTTAGAAAGGGTGTTGCTTGCTGTGATTTCCGGTGCGACAGTGAAGGCAGTGATTTCTGCGTCTCCCTCCCAGCTGGCCAGACAATGGCGAGGCTAAATGCGGCACAATAGATGTTCAGTCAGTCCGCTGGAGTGCTCAGATGACTGTCGGGAGAACCGCAAACTTTGTCCAATCAAATATCCATGGCCCTAGCATAATTCCAACTTGGTCACAGTCACCCATTGTTTTGATGTCTTAAGAAAGAGAAGTAAAGTAGTGGTTTTATGTGTAATGTAAAGAAAGTATTACTTGGAATTAGGAAATCTTACAATGTCACACTTTAACCGTTTCGCAATTTCTTCATCTAGCCGCGGCCTCAGTCCTGTAACTTCCAGTCAGTCCATTCCCAGTTTGGAGACCATTATCAGGACACGCAGAGCTCTCAAGGTAGGTGTAAGACACAGGCAAACAGTTTCAGAGTAGCTTTTCTACTCCTTTATCTCACTGCTTTAAGCACAGTGTGATTTAAGATTTTTGCCTCCCTGACAATAACTCAAAACACTCGAGTCCTGCTAATTGTGTCTTTCCCATCAGGCGTGTGACTCACAGCCCATTTGTATTTTAACAATCTCCCAGCAAATTAGAGCCCAACGTTTGGGGTGCAGAGCAGTGACCTCATTTGTGCTTCACTCTTTCATTGACGTGTTCACACACTCAGCCTGCCTTATAATCCGAAGAGCTTCACTCATGTCAGCCTGACAATAAAAACTGAGCAAGTGGAAAAACATTCTGGGTGTGCTGCTGCGTGTGGGTGTGAGATCGTTCTGGAGTGTGACCTCAGGCATCATACTCCGATTGTGCGGACAGAGATTGTGCTTGTGTTCCTTCTCCTTGTGAACTTGGGATAGTTTCACATGGGAGAGCGCTTTGCTCGGCGAGAAGGAATAACAACACATATTTTTCATTGGTGGTTGGTGCGGCTGTGAAACCAAAAAAAACCAGCAATGATCATTTTTGCCACTTTCAGGATGACACAAAGGGTGTTTATCTCATCTTGTTTTATCACAGCTTAGAAAGTTAAACTGGAACACCCCAGTACCACCTTCAGCATACCACTGGCAAGATTACAGGAACATTTGGCCTCTCTTCTTATTTGTGTACTTTCCTTTTGATTTTTTTTCTTTTAAGCTTAAACTATGCAAAGCATGTGTTCTTTTTAAGTTTTTATATGAAATACTGATGTACCAACTGTGTGAGCTTCAAAGATGAATCGAATCTTTGTTTCATTAAATGGATTTAGTGTCGCTAAATTGCTTAAAGATGTTTGCAGCTTAGATTTTCCTATGATCCTGTTTAACAGTTTCCCATGCTTCTTTTGCTGTGCAGACAGCATCTTCCATGATGACCCTTACTACAAGTCAGAGAGCAGCCTGGATCGCTGCGCAGTAGACTTCACCTACCGAAACGGTAGTGTGCCAAATGGAAGCATGTACAGCAGCCCCAGCCTGAGCTCCCTCAATCGTTCCCAGAATTTCGTCCAACCCTCGCCGATGTCCTCCAACCTCAGCATCCCTGGCAGTGAGCTCATGCGGCCTGACTACATCCCCAGCCACCGTCACAGCGCCATCATTGCACCATCCTACCGGCCCACGCCTGAGTATGATGCTGTCATGCGGCAGAAGCGGCGCATGCTCCCTGCTCACCATGACCTTCACAGCCAGTCGTTGCGGAGTCTGAACATCAGCAACGCCTGTGCCTACCGCCAGCCTGAGCCTCTTGTGTACAGCCAGCCAGAGATGAGAGAGAGGGGCCCTTATCATGGTCTGGGACCCAGCACTGGTGCTTATGCACCACAGGTAGGGGTCAGGGTGCTCTGAAATTATTTATTTATTTGAGCTTCCTTGTTTAATGCATCTTTTTATGACTGTTGATCTTTCAGATGACATATAGTAAGCCAGTGTCCCATGGCCCCCATCAGGGAGGACCAGCCAGCAGCCAGGGTCCGTGCCATTCACACCATGTTAATGAAAGTGGAGGCAGCAGTGGAGGTGGAGGAAGCTCCATCTCTCATACAGTCAGCACACCAGAGCTGGCGAATACTAAACAGCAGGGGACTAATACGGGAAGCTATGCAGCTACAGCTAACATGCTGAGGAACCACATGTCGCGGCCTCCTCCACCTTACCCTTCAAGCTCCTTTCGCCCAGCCACCAGCACGCCAGACCTGGCCAGCCACCGTCATCGCATTGGCGGCAGCAGTCCAGAGCTTGTTACCCGCATGGTGCAGCTGTCAGTCAAGACCTTCCAACCAGATAGCTCAGCTGTGGTGCACCAGTCCCTGCAGGAGGTCAGTGAACCATTAACTGCAGCTGCTAAGCATCGGTCCACGCTGGGCAAGAGACATAGTATGGAGGTTATAAGCAGCATGAGAGGAGGAGGGATGGAGGGCCTTGTGATGAAGGGAATGAATGCTCCTCTTAATCGGAGGAATACTCTGAGAGAACATGTGATGCCATCTCAGCCTCAGTCGATTCCTCAGCCCCAGCCTCAAAACTCTCAGTCACAACCTCAGCCACAACCTCCACCTCAAGCTCAACCTCAGCCTCCACCTCAGCAGCCAAAAGAGTTGCCCATGAAACCTGCTCAGAATGCACCTGATGCATCTGTAGCACCACCTGTGGCTTATCAGCATCAAAAGACTCTTTCTAATGCTACTATGCTCATACACAGCAGTGAAAGTGAGGAAGAGGAAGAGGAGGAGGAGAGGCCCGAACTGGATGTTCAAATTCCAGGTCTCAACGAAGACATTAGCATCAGTGCACAGCTCCAGGCTGCTTTGGCCAAACTCCCCAACAAACCTCCTCCAGAGTACCCGGGTCCTCCTAGACCTCTTAGCAATGCTCAGGCTCGCACTCACACCCACAATCACAACCATACCCACCACCCCAACCACAGTCAAGGACCGCAGGGCAACCAGGGACCAATGGACCCATGCCAAGGCCATGGCTGCACTCTGAAGACTGGGCAGAGTCAGACTGTCAGTGGGCCTGGTGCCAGTGGTGGTGGTGGTACAGGGGGTGGTGGAACACTGACCCGGGGAGATCAGAGTGGGGTGAATGGAGCAGTTTTAGGTCCATCCATTTCAGAACCGGACCTGACCAGTGTGAAGGAGAGGGTGAGGAAGGAACCGCTCAAAGAGAGGCCAGTGTCAGAGATGTTCTCCTTAGAAGACAGCATAGTGGAAAGGGAATTTGCTCAGAGGGTAAGATACTCACTCATTTTAGTACATATATCTTAACACTCTTTGACTCAAATTTTAGGACCCATACATTTTTACATATTATTACAATGCCACACATGGTGCTTCATTGTATTTCTGTTAATAACATTAACAGAAATAATTTTTCCTTTCCATATGGAATAAAAATGGTACCTATGAAATGTGAATGCGTGACACTGCTGAAGCCAGTATACTAGTGCACTTTTAAATGTTACAGTCTGTTGTCTGCTTGCTGGTTTCAAAGCTCCTGATTAGCAGTAATCTGGGTTTCAGCACCTGAGAGGGTAGCACTAGTCTCTGAATTTCCTCAGGCAGCTAAAAGGCTTACAAATCTTTCAGATTATTCTTTGGGTTGGGTGTTTTTGTGTAGGTGGGCTTTCTGTTAATATGCAAACAACTGACACAGCACCAGTCCAGTCATATATAATTGTCTCCTAGAGATAAACCTCTCTGTTTGTGATTGTAGATGCGTGTGAGATTTTAGCCCTTGAAACTTAAAAGAATGTTTTCTTCTCTCCAAAGCTGTTAACACCCTTTTATGCCATCTGCTTTATCTTATACATAGAGAAGTACTCCTTATGACCCCCAAGCTGTTGTTTTGACTGCCCCATGGGGGATCAAGGAGGTGGAAAGGGGATGGGCGGCGTTGTCCTGGAGGTTTAATAGCATCGGAGATTAGGAGAGGTAATCCTTGGAGGAAGGAGAGACTGTGCAATGTGGGTCAGTGTTCGGGAGCAAGAGAAAGAGAGTCAGGATGATAGGGAGTGTGTAGTAACCAAAAGAAGCTGAAGATGTAGGTGGGAACATCAGAGATGAAACAATTAAAATGTTTATGCAGGACAAAGGGGGATGAAGGCAGTGAGATGGATAAGAACTCTTTCTTAATAGGCTTTGTTTAGCGGGCTTGCTGTTTCACACCTTTGGGGATTGGTACGGCCAGTTTATACACGTGCACGTGAAATTCTCCCCACCCACTGCTGCTCATGCACATCTGCGTGCACACTGTACTCATGCAATGGCAGGTCAGTCAGTCGTGCAATGCTGCTGGTGCCTGAAAGCATGACAACAGGATTTTCTTCTCTCTTGAAGACGCTGGAGAGACAGAAGATGTCTGTGGATTCCATGAAGAGGCCGCTGATGATGGCCGCACTCAATGGCCTCTACGTCGCCCGAATGCCCGTCCCCGAGAGTCCAGGGGAGGAAGGCGCCAAGGCGGCTACCGATGAAAGGGTAGGATGCTTATTTTGGTACAAAGTATACATTATTGTGCTTGAGTTTTAAGGATTTCATGACTGTAGCTTTGTATTATTTTGTGTTTTTGCAAGATATCGCAAAAGTCTTAACAGCTTTTTTTTTTTTTACTACCTAGAATATCCTGTTGATTGGCAGACAACTTAAAAAATATGCTGTTATGGTAGAAATCATTTTAAACCTCCGTTTGGTTGCTAATTTATTATTACAGACCCTACTATACCCCAAACCTCTGGGCTATACCAAGTATGTCATTGCAAATTTATGATATTAAGGTATTATGATATTAAAGCTCTTCTTTAAACTCACTATTTCTAAAAAAAAATATTTAAAGAACAAACTCATAGCAAGAATTTCATGCCAGAGTTACAGTTCTGGATTAGCTCTCTTTATTTATTTAAACGTACTTAAACAGAATAAATCTAAAAGCTTTAAAGCTCAAAAAAACTTTTGTCCGGTCATTGTCACAACAAAACTCACAGTCTCTGTTAATCACATCATTTTAATGAATTCCACTTCTCAAATACATCCCCAGTGTGTTTGCTCCCTTTCGAGTGTGGAGGTGTGAATCCCAGCCTTTGTCCCAACTGTTGCTAAGCTAATGGGGGCAAACCCTAAGTGGGCTGTGGAACGTGTGGCACGGCGGTGCTTATCGCCTCTGGGCCTGCTGGTATGTTAAGAATGTGACCTGAGAGAGAGTGAGCAGGCCACAGAGAAAGAGAGACAGACAGAGAGAGCCTGGCCTCCCAGACATGACTGGCCTAATAAACACCAGGAGAGCTACCACCGCTGCTGCTGAGTATTCTGCTCTTCTCTGACCATATTGATTCAGGGTGAATACTTGTCAGTATCATGAGGAGACTGATGAGAGTTTAGAAATGTGAGTGTGTTATAAAGACAGTGCTGGATTGAAATGCCTTTTTTATGGTGTAATGTAAATGAATAAGTGCCTTTTTTAGGGGACTGAAAGAGAGACCTCTGAATGGTAAACACCCTCTACTTTTTCTTTCTTTTCTTCTCCCTCTCTGTCTCTAGTGTAAGACCTTGGAGTTGAAGCTAGAAGAAGAGCGGGTCTTCACCGAGTATGAGCAGGTGCCCAAGAAGAGGGCAGACTGCATTCTCACAACAGCAACTCTACCCGAAAACGCAGAGCGCAACCGTTTCCGTGATGTTGTTCCTTACGAGGAGAATCGAGTTGAGCTTGTGCCCAACAAGGAGAACAACACGGGCTACATAAATGCCTCGCATATCAAGGTATGCACAGCCACTTATCTCTGTGTGATCCAGGCTTTTGCAGTACTGTGTAAACGTCTTGAGTCACATGTCATTTGTTTACAGTTTGAGAGGAAAATGGGAACTGTGTGGTGGAGCAATTTATTGGAACATCTGCAAAATATAGTGTATGAGGCAAAAACAGAGCTATGTTCTTTAACACAACCTGAACTCTCTTGGGCAAAGTTTTATTTTTATTTTTATTTTTTATTTTTATTTCTTTAAGTAGTCTTCAGGAATAGTTCTCCATCTCTGTCAAGATGATTTCATGCTGCTTTATTAATGTTGAGGTCCAGGCTCTGGGGTGTCTAATCCATGACTGTGTATGACATCATTTTCATGCAGAAAAAGGAACCTGTTGCAAATTGCCAGATGGTATTGCATGGTGGATCAAAATGGTACTTTTTTTTTGCATTAATAATTCCTTCAATTTTGACAACATCTCCAACACCGCTGGCCCCAAACCATGACAGAGCCTCCACCATGTTTTACACAGTTCTGTAGACACTTATTGTTGCACCTCTCTCCTGACCTCCTCCGTACATATTGATAATGATTTGAACCACAAATTCCAAAACTGGATTCATCACTCGTAAGATCTGTTGCGATTGATTTTCAGTCCAGTTCTCATGTAATTTGGCATGCTCCTGCTTTTTCTCCCTGTTTCACTTTCTTAGGAATGGCTTCTTGATGGCCACTATTCTCTACTTGTTCAGTATCCTCAAATTTCATAATGACACATTGCACATTATGCAGAGACGTGCCAAGGTTTTGGCTAGTAGCTTTTTGGGAATTTCCTTGTTGGTGGAAAAATACTCAAATGGAAACTGAAAATGTCTTTCAAACTGAAACTATGTTGTCTTTTGGGATTTTTCATAAATTTAGGTAAAGAAATGGGAACAAATGTGTTTTTGTGACCGGCTGCTAGTAACAAAGAGCCTAAAGGTACAATTTAAAATTGGTTCTTTGCTAATTTGTGTGTTATGTGTTGACATAACACTGGTTCATTCCTTGAGTTAGGCGTCTTTTTGTTATGCGTGAATGATTCATAAATCAGTGTCAAGTGTGCTAACAAACAGAAGATTTCTGTGAAAATGATCAGGTACAAGGGCTGGACTGAATATGAGTGAAAAAGCAGCCAATGTCCAAAGAGAAACTTTGACTTTGTAGAGTATTGAATGTGACAGATTTAAAGCTTTTTGTGTGTCTGCCCATTAAATTTGTACATTTTTGGAGAGTGGTGTCTACATAAAAACACAATACAAACTTAAGAAGCTAAACTCATGAATCAAGATCTCTTTAGTTTATATGAAAATATCCAAACCAAAATTAGAAACATGTTTTTCATTGGACAGGGATGATAAGACATATTACCTCATACAGTTTTATATCTGTGGCTGGCTTCTGGTGGCTCATATGATGCCAGATCTGAAACTCAGACTTAGCAGCCTGTGGACTTAACCCTTTATTTACCATGTTGACAAATGACTGACAAACTCCTTTACGATTGTGCTAGAGAGAAAATTCAAATGGTTCCAGACATGTTTTTTTTTTTTTTTTTTTAATTTGACAGCCAAAATTACAGAATATGTCCAGGCAGCCTGTATAATACTTGGGTGTTAAGAAGAAATACTTCAATAGTAAAATATATATCACAAGTTGCTTTATGATACTTAAGATTACCTACATGGCTCTTAAACAGTCTCACAGTACTTTGCAACACCCACATCATACAGCCTAAATGAAAACAGAGTATAAAGTTGATGCTTTCAGTTTTGTTCTACTCTTTGTTGTGGTCATTGCTAAGCAGGGAATGGCTCGGAGGAGAGGATGAAAGGCAGCTATTGAAGGCTGTTTGTGCCTTTAAGCTCCCAGAGCTTGTGGAATTCCCAAAGAATGTTGTCCAAACTCCAAACCCTCTTAAACAACCTGAGTCGCTCTCACTGGCTCTTTATTCATGCTTAGTTGCAAACACTATGTGTGCAGAAGCTTGTGCGTCTGCATGCCGTGTGTATGTTGTGCACTCGCGGAGCACTGAATCACTGCCTATCACGGTGTAACCCTCTTACTCCCCTGTCATTTAAGGTGGCTGCCGCAGAACAAAAAGACCTTGTGTATTCTCCATCAGTCTCTTAATACAGTGTTTACAGTCACGAGGTGACCTGAGAAATCAGCTGAGACATGCACTTCATGTAATAGTGCTGAAGATTGAAAGTATTTAAGTTCTATTTGTGGCCTTATGGTTATCAGCAAAGGGAAATGGAAGAAAACTAGCGATAAGGAGTTAATAGAGTTATAAATGAAAGAAAAGAGGTCCCAGTGTGGATAAAACTAACAGGTCTTTATACTGCCCTCTAGTGGGTGAGATTATTAGCTGAACTTGTGATAGGAATGTGCACTATATTTTAATTATAGTTTATATATAGTGATTGCTTCTAATGCATTGGTTTCAGCCTGTTCTATGCTTCCAAAGCTCTGTGAGACAGACTCATTTTAAACTGGATCTGGACTCTTTTTTTTATTTTTTATTTTTTTGCATCACTCTACCATTCATTAACAAACTGTTTCAGCTGTTTATACATGACTACGTTCATCCATTACTTTTACTACTGTTCTAATAATCTACAATTACTCTATTTAACAGCTAGTCACTATTTTTGTGACTTCTTTTTGAGGGTTGTGGGCATTTGCTTATGCTCAGCTCTCTTAAGGTCCCACCACAGCATTTCATTCAGGTTGAAGTCTGGAATGACTGCAAGGTTAACAGGTCCAGTTGGTATGAGGTGTTTGTGCGGATATGCTGTGTTTGGTTTTCACCAAACATGGAGTAGTACATTATGGCCAAACATCTCCACTTTGGTCTCATCTGTCCAAAGGACATTGTTCCAGGAGTTTTGTGGTCTGTTCAGGTACAACTTTGCAAGCCTAAGCAGTGCTGCCAGGTTCTTTTTAGAGAGAAGAGGCGTTCTTGTCGGCAGCCCTTCCAAACAAGCCAAATTGTTCAATCTTTTTCTAATTCTCATGAACTTTAACATGTAACATGCTAACTGAGGCCTGTAGAGTTTGAGATGCAGCTCTTGGGTGTTTTGATGTTTCTCTGAGCATTGCACAGTCAGACCTTGGAGTGAATTTGCTGGGAAGACTGTGATATTATATTAACACACACCTTAATGCTCCAGACCAGCAAACTGCCTAAATTTCTGCTTTCACAGAGGCGCTCACACGTGCCAGTGATGAGTTATTCAAGTGCATTTGATTAGCTTCACCTGGCGCCTCTTAATTCCTACTGAAGCAGTGAGGGTGTGCTTGGACTGCATGGAATCCTGTGAAAACTTTCTTTTTTACATATTGGATGTCTATGTCAACTGCTCGCTTTTAGCTATCTGCTAATGTTTCTGCAGCAGCCTGTTCATGTGCTGTCAGTTCTCAAATTAAATTGTGGTTTAATAATTAAATGATATTACATGAGCTAATGTTTCTACTTAGCCCCATCCTACTGCAGAAGTAACCCCTTGGATACTTGTACTCCTGGTTGGGGATTCACTGTTGAAATCTATATGTTCATTTCTATCTCTGCTAATGCATTTGTTTCCTTTCATTCGGCTTAATTTCTTGGTAAACAAAATGTGTTTGTACATGAAAGGCTTATTTACAAATGCTCCGCACTCTCTGTAATATTCACTAATTGATTCTGTATGTCTTCCCAGGTCATGATCAGAGGGGAGGAATGGCACTACATTGCCACCCAGGGTCCACTGGCCAACACCTGTGCCGACTTCTGGCAGATGGTCTGGGAGCAGGGGGTCAATGTTATCGCCATGGTTACTGCTGAGGAGGTACACACACACACACACATGCGCGCTCGCAGATGTGGATTTTTTTTTCTTTGTGGTCAACAGCTTGCTGTCTGTGAGAGAACTGAGATGGTCATGTGTGTGTGTGTGTGTGTGTGTGTGTGTGTGTGTGTGTGTGTGAGTGTCACAGTGACTTTAGGTTTATTTATAAGTGTCAGAGCTCATTGTTGATGTCTGTTTTGCCTCATCCGCTTCTTTTCTTCCTTCCCATCACCCATGACTCACTTCTCATCCTTTCATCTAGGAGGGCGGCAGGTCCAAGAGTCACCGCTACTGGCCTAAACTGGGCTCCAAGCACAACTCAGCCACTCATGGCAAGTTCAAGGTGACCACCAAATTTCGCACGGACTCGGGGTGCTACGCCACTACGGGGCTGAAGGTTAAACACCTGCTGTCTGGCCAGGAGAGGACGGTCTGGCACCTACAGTACACAGACTGGCCTGAGCAGGGCTGTCCTGAATATGTACCGGGATTTCTCTGTGAGTGGGATTGCCCCCCCCCCGTCATTTATTAAAATATGCTTTTTCAGTTATATGTAAGAATAGAGCCAGCTTGAGAAATTTGTAATCATTAAGAAATAGAAAAACTATGCTGAAGAAATTCTTTTGTCTCCTTTTTTTCTGCAGCATACCTGGAGGAGATCCAGTCTGTGAGGAGGCACACTAACTCAATGCTGGACACCTCAAAGAGCCTCAATCCACCCGTGGTGGTGCACTGTAGTGCCGGAGTAGGTCGTACCGGGGTGGTCATCCTTACTGAGCTCATGATCAGGTGTTTGGAGCACAATGAGGTGCGTGGATGGCGTTCTTATGTTGCTGCATTTAAGAGAGCAAATTTAATATTAAATCAAGGTATAAAACATTTTTTTGAATCTCTTGTTTGCTTTGGCCATCACAAGATATATAAATCACTTACAAGCAGGTTTTCTGCTTGGCAAATTAGGATATTTTATATGCAACACATACGTACGTTTTCTCATTCAAGTATGAGGACCAGATAAATCCAGGCGTGATTTATCCCTCATCCCTGATTTGATTCTATTTAGAAAGGAAATGCACACATTGCACAAAGTTAGAGCTCATTCGAAAACATTTGACTGACTCTCACTTGTCTTTCTTATTTTTAAATGTTTTTTTTTTTTTAAATCCCTGTCTCTCCTTCTCTCCCCCTTCAGCCCGTGGAGGTTCCCACGATGTTATCAGAGCTGAGGCAGCAGCGGATGCTAATGGTGCAGACCATCTCCCAGTATAAGTTTGTCTATCAGGTTCTTATACAGTTTCTCAAGAACTCCCGCCTTATTTGAACCGGGACTCGTGACATTTGACCTGGAGTACTTTAAATTAGCACAAGAGCTGTAAAACAAACAGCACACTGGTTGCTGGTGGCAAGCAAGAACAGAGATTTTTGTTTTCTGTGTGTACATTCACATACCCCCCCCCGATTTTAATCTTGGACCTGGTTCTTTGTCTGTGTCTGTGTGATCTTCAGCTTTCTTAAGAAGTATCTTGAGAAATTGAGTCTCAGTTTCAGTCAGGATAGTTTGCATGCCAGGTACATTTCTCATTTGTTACTTAGCCATCACTAGAAATTGCATTATGCTGCATGAACAGTAGGTGGCAGCATTTTTACTGCTATACTCTGAAAGAGTTTGCCAAACAAAAGTATTCTTAAATCACTGTTCTAAAATGATGCTTTATTTCTGTATTGATGGATACAGCAAGTATTTACTTCGACTGTGTAACAAATGTTTTTATTTATTTCTATAAAGACTGTGGCCACCTTGTGTCATGTGAACCATGCTGATCTTTTGAAATGTTTTTTTTTTTTTTGTAAAAACCCCCAATTTTTTTCTTTGTGAAGACGTCCCATTTGAGACATTTCTACTAAGCTCCCTCATTTTCAGGCTAACTCAAACACATACACAAAGCATACTTTAAATCATTTTTTATTTTAAAAACTTTAAATCTTTTTTTTTTTTCATGTATCAAACAGTATAGTACAGTGACTCTTATGAGCATACTTCTAAAACATTTCAAAACTCTGAAAGTGCTTGTCTGAATTGGTGATGATTAATAATGCACACACATACACATACATACACACATGTTGTGCATATGCATTACTGTGTGTAATCTGTCATTGTGCCTTATTGTAATAATATGTAATTACAGAGAGAAGTTGCCTCGCTGATTCGGTTTTTGGCTAAATCCATTACTTTTTGTTTGTAATTCTCAAAGATTTCATCTTAAAAACTTTTTTTTTTGTTCTAAGAACATCTTTAGCATAACTTTATGCTGATGATATGACAGTAGGCCTGATGTCTTGGTTAATTTGTTAAATATAAAAGAGACATTGCAAAAACATTTTCTTGCATATTGCATTAAATATGCTTTTCCGCTTCTCTGAATTGTAATGCAAAGCCCGCCATGTCCGGCATAACACTGTACATAAGGGGCATGTGAAAAAAAGATTTCTACAAGTGTTTTTATATAGTTTCTTTCCTTGACTTGGTAGCCTTAAAATAGTAAACTATGCATGCATTTTTATATTTCAGTGTATATATATTCTCTGATAAATATAAGCTTCGTGCTTTCTTGACATGCAAGTGTTTAATTGCACTCCTGGTCTCTTTGACAGTATTTTCTCACACAGCATTCCACTGTTTGTTAATATTTAATTTTTCCCCTTAAGTTTTCTCCCCCCTTGGTAAAACTTCAAAATACATTTCAGAATGTGTACATATGTTTTGTATATGCATTTTCAGTGCGTTACGTCTTGTTTTCTCTCCCCAGACATGTTTGAAGCTGTTGTACTTGCTCATTATGCAATAAAGCCTTATTTTCTTTAAGAATGCAGCATCGAGGTCACAGTGAACCAGTGAAATCTGATGAAGGGAGTAACATGAGATGCTAATGCATCCACTGTCACTGCGGCACATTCATCTTATTTATGGTTATGCAGCTCTCCTGATTGGACAGGAATTTTGCTTGCATGAATCCTCCTGTGTACATACATCTGTAAACAACTCAACTCTCTGTTTACAGGGTCCAGCTGTAGTCACAAGCCAAATCAAAATCAAAGTTATTTACGTGATTTTTTTTTCTTCATAAAAGCACCTCTCACAAAGTCAGATTTCTTTGCAAATTCCACAATAAAAGCTTGTCACAAAAGTATCTAACTGATAGGTTGTTGCATACGTAACAATGAAGCTATACTCCAAAAATCCAATAATAAATTATTAGCATAAAACAGTGCCAAAAGTTCTGAGAAGCGCCTAAATAAGGAGTGTATGCAGTCAATAAGGATTATTACATTTCTCTGTTCTGTTCATTTTTGTGTGATCAGTTTACGCAACTCTGTAATGTAAAAGTGATCCTTCCCATGAGCCACCTCCATTATAGCCATCGCCTGTGGACACACAAGTAAATGTATTGTTAATTAACATCACACATCCAGAGTTGCATTATTTTTTTTCACCAAGATGTTGTACTGATGATGGGTGAGCCGGACCGCTGCGTTAAGTCTTCTAAAGCACATCCCAAAGATTCTCAAAGGGGTCAAGGTCCAGACTCTGGTGGCCAATCCATGCGTGAAAATGATGTCTCATGCTCCCTGAACCACTCTTTCACAATCTGAGGCTGGTGAATCCTGGCATTGACATCTTGGAATGTGCTTGTGCCATCAAGGACTGAGTGACCAAGCTGTTGGTCATTCAGTGTATTCAGGTAGTCAGCTGACCTCATCTTTGAGCACACAACACCTGGCCAGTTCATGCAACCCCAGATCGTGAGAGCAAATCCCTTCTAATTAACCACACTGATAAGTGGTTTTCTTAAGGCTGCATAGCTGTTCAGTTTCAGCTCCTCTCTTCACATTGTGAGTGTGGAAATGTGCTTACTTTCACTTTTACACAGCTGTGATTTCAAGTGTTAAAGTGATCTCTTACCTATTTGCTTAGTTAAATACAGATGGTGATTTTTAATTTTTTTTTTTTTTTTGGCCAGGCAGTGTATTAGAAAAAGTACTGAAATGATGTCAATACCTTATTAATAGTTGTCCACTGGTTAAAAGAGGTCTATGGCTGATGCTATAGCAGTCCAGTGTAAAGGCTCATAGGTCAGCTTACCTTCTTGAGAGCGCTGATGCCCGCTGAATGCCTCTGTAGGCCCAAATACAGTCGGCCCAGTTTCAGGTAGATGGATGACACATTAAGGGAGTAAGGTGGATACAGCTGGCTGGATAGAACCGAGATCATATATCAGCTTTACTCAAATTATTAAAAAAGTTATAATATGGAAAAAAAATACCACATAGCATTTTAATGAACTGATATATGACAAGAAAATAATTCTTATTAAAAAAAATTGTTTCATCTTCCTGCAGGGTTCACTGTTATCTTAAGGCAGGTTTAAAACTACTTTTTTTAGACACTGTAAAGTGACAGTAAAAAATACTATTGTGGCTTTCTAGTTTTCAGCATAATTCACACACCCCACCCCACCCCCGCCAAAAAATAAAAAAACTTCTAGTACCTGTAAGGTCTGAGAAGCTTCTCACCATATCTGACAGCTCCATCTGCATCTTGCATGTACATGCAAACCCCCATGGCTTGGTATGTCATGTGGAGCATGTACACATTGGAGTCATCAAAGACAGCTCCCATTTCCTCCAGGCTCTGCTCACACATCTCCAGCAACTCACTAGGGGGTGCCACTGAGTCAAGGCTACAAGTCAAGCAGATATTTTATCTATAAGCAAATAATTATGAGACACTAACCGGAATAAAGCAGGCAAACATGGAATTTAGCTTCTGCAGACTCAAAGACAAGCTTATTAAATGCTGAACTGCTGCTGATATATTTCTGCTTGTTAACAGTATTTCCTGGAGTGACTCTTCACCTTTTGGTCCATATGAAGTTTATGATAAACTATAGAAGAAAAAATGATATCTCCTGATATTAAAGGATATTCTTTGTGTGCTTGATTGCCCGGAACTCTCTGATAGTTTTCCTGGCGTAGCGAACCATGTTGTTGATGACATCTGGCTCAATGGAATCACTGTGCTTCACGAACTTTTAACTTCATCTTGTCCTATAGATGAAGACAGGAGACAGAACATGAGAGTCAAAAAGAATCTTATGAAGAATGGTCTCCAAATTATTCAGTTATACACTCCACTGGCCACTTTGTTAAGTACACCTGTTCACCCGCTTGTCAATGCAAATACGATCCAATCACATGGCAGCAACTCAGTGCATTTAGGCCTATAGACATGGTCAAGATGCCCTGCTGAAGTTCAAACTGAGCATCTGAATGGGGAGAAAGGTGATTTGAAATGTGGCACAGGTTGTTGATGCCTGGCAGGCTGGTCTGAGTGTTTCAGAAACTACTGGGATTTTCCTGCATAACCATCTGTAAGGTTTACAGAGAATCGGTCTGAAATGCAGCGGTGCTCTGGGTGAAAATGCCTTGTTGATGTCAGAGGTCACAGATGAATGGCCAGACAGACTGAGCAGATAGGAATGCAACAGTAACTCAAATAGCCACTGTTACAACCAAGGTGATGCAGACGTGCCTCTCTGAAAGGACAGCTCATCGAAACCTTGAGGCAGACTACGCCAGGTGCCACTCCTGTCAGCTAAGAACAGGAAACTGAGGCTGAAATTCAACGGACAATAGATAAGTCGAAAAACACTGCCCTGGTCTGATCAGTCTCAACTTCTGCTGCAACATCTGGATGGTAGGGCCAGAATTTGGCTAAGAAAGCATTTAAAATATTCAGACTCATCCTGCCTTGTATCCAATGTTACAGGCTTGTGGTGTTATAATGGTGTGGCGGATGTTTTCTTGGCACACCTTGGTCCCCTTATTAACAACTGAGCACTGATTAAACACTACAGCCTGCATGAGCATTGTTGCTGACCCTTTATGACCAGGAGGAGTGTCACAAATCATCTCAAACTGGTTTCTTGAACATGACGATGAGTTCACTGTACAGTCACCACATCTCAATCCAACAGAGCACAATTGGGATGTGGTGGAACGGGACATATGTATCATGGATGTGCAAATCTGCAGTATACTATTTCATATATTTCATTTAGCCTGGAGTCTACTTTGTACTGGCTCTTACTTTCGACTTGCTTTTACATTCCTGGCAGTCGCAGGTAAAGTAATAGGACTCTCTCAGCCTGTTATTGCGGTCATCTGTTGGATAGAGGAGGTCTATGTAGCTGATAAGCACCTAGAAGGGGAATTAACACACAAACACATACACATTCAAAATAAAGCACTGACATTTTCGACTCTTCTTTGCTGCCACACAGCTCCTAAAATGCAAACCAAAGGTCTCGCTAAAAATAACCCCACTCAAATCAGCTGCCACATCCCTGCTTCAAACCAGACCCCCTGCTTTTCTTGAGACGGCCATCATTGACCTGGTACTATACTACTCCCTTCACAAGCTTTAGGCAGGCGTCTCATTCATGTGGTTCTTCAGGTTTTTTCAGGAATAATTACAATTGGCTTGTTGGTTTAATCAGTTTTATTTAGATTAAACAAACAAGATGAGTTCAGTTGGTGAATTACTATACAAATAAATGTATCATTATTGCTGTAACTTGTTACCTTTGCGAGGCTAGCTGTCCCCATTTTTCTAGCTGTATTTTTGAAAATTATAAGAAAGTTGTTATTACACAGTTTAATTTGAACATATAACATTATTAGTTTTGTACCAACATAAAAGCTGTTCAGTCGACCGTTGAAAAACAACTCTGATATAATTAGCATGGTAAGAAGAAGGGGGCATAAGAAGCCCAGCCCACTCCTCCAGACACACTTAAAAGAAAAGGAAAAGAATCAAGACCCAACCCCCTCTAATGGCAGCTGTCTCTTTTCCTCACTTCATCTCCTGGTTTCATGTCCTGAACTGCCCGAACTTCGGCCGATGTCCCGTTGTATGTGACTATGACGCTGGGAAGACAACTGTGGTTTATCAGCGCCACGCTGTGCAGAGAGAAAGATATCAGAAGAAAGGAAGAGATTTAAGCAAAAGTAACTCTCCTACTGCTTTCTTACAGTGGTTAAAGTGGGAAGAGAGAGACTTAATATTGCTCTTACCAATTGCACAATCCCTTTTTTAAGTGGTACTACCACCATGCTACAACTGTGCTTGCAGAGAGGTCTTGCATGGCACTGACATATGTTATTACCAGGGCTGCATGCTGGAAATGCCTCAGCATAGAACAGAGTGGGCAAATTAAGCTTCACTTAGCCCTTAATGTCACATCGTAGCAGAGCAAACACAGCATCTCATACTCTCTCTTTCTCATGCTCTCTCTTACACACACACACACACACACACACACACACTATAAGTATAAATATAATCTCATATAACAGTAATCAATAATCCAGCTTTTGATCAGCACCATTGTGTCAGAGGTCGGGCAATGGACACATTTATTTAAGCTTATGCTTTAAACTCCCACCATCTTCTTCAACTAGGCTACTACAAGCCCCAAACAGATGTAGATCTCTCTTGTGCTCAGCATTTGCGTCGTCTCTCAAAATGTGTTCATATGCACGCACTGTGACATTTCCTTCTTACTCTGGGTAGATTGCAGTACCCAAGTGGGAAAGTTCATCATCCTCTATTGTGAAACCATTACAGGCAACCTGTTGAATAAGACACAAAGAAGAGCAGGAGTTATAATAAGAATTAGACTATAACTGTGTGGCCTTATGCGAAGCAGTGGCTTGGCTTAGCTAAGACATCAGGCACTAGCTGGACACACCAAGTATGATACATGTCACCCAGAAGTAAGCAAAATCCAGTATGGATCGACATGCAGATGCACAGGTAAGCCAAATGACTGTAGAGAATGACTATGGATAATTAATGGATCCTGACCGCCCTCTGCACTTGATATGCAGCTGAACACTTCCTCTAACACCTGTTTCAGCTCAGCTGCCACAAGGGCAGTTATGGAAAATCTTTACCACTTCATAGCACAGTACTTGCATTCATTTTAGATTTAAACTCTTCACTGTATCATACTTAGTGGATATAACTAAGCATTTACACTATGAGTGACATCACTTATGTTTGTGAGGAATGCGAGATAGTCCAACTTCTTCCACGCTCCCCTACCTACCTTACAAGGCAAAAAAAAAAAAAAAGTAGAGGGGGGAAAAAAAAACACATCTAAAATAATGTTTTGTCATTGATGTTTTCATGGAGTGTGAAGTACCTGGGAGAAGAGTGTGAGTAGTTCTTTGTGGTCGGGCACATCCAAATGTTTGGAGTAAAAGCGATGCAATCCAGCAACGTCTGCCTCGGTCATCTCTCTTTTCTCGTTATCTTCATCCTCTTTGTCTGTTACAGTAAGACAGGTGGTTTTCATGTTGAAGATTTTATTGTTTCACTGTTTCATTTACCCAGGATATGGTGCTATACTTATTTGACCCTAAGATTTCCTTAGTTTGGATGCGGGATCTCTTATTTAGAAACATTGGGAGGTCACACTGATGCTACCGTTCGGTATAAAACACTATTACTATTACGCCTATCTCTTATCTCATTAGGTCACATATGTAGACATTGAGGCTGGGAGTACTAACATTTGAATGATTAAACATTACAGAATGAACCTGATTTTGAAGATCCCCTGCCACTACAGCTACTCTGATGATGATTGGCAGTTGGTTGTTGCCATCCTCTGACTCCCAAGTTGTTAAACTTTCCCAGCTTTAAACTGACTGGAATAAACAGCCCTCATTCCTTCATTACACAACCTATGTCACCATATCATCCATATATACCATTACCTGCCAAGATCAAAGTATCAGACATACACAACAAACTGTGTTGTTATGCCCTTCTCCTCATTAATATTACAACACCTCACTGAGTAGCAGCTGGGTTGGAGATGCAGGTGTGAAGCAGCTAATATAGAGCATTTCCCTCTCAGACCGCAGGCTTACTTGTGGCTCTTGGAGTTTCTAAAAGTAGAATAGAAGACAGAGCCTGTCTGGCCTTCTCCTGTGGAACCATCTCCAAGTTTGGATTTGGAAGACAGTCTCACTGTCTCGTTTAAGATTTCGCTGAAACCTTTCTATTTTGATTAAACTTATAGTTTGTACACCTTTTCCTTTAATTTTGCTCCTGTTTTGAGTTTGTTTGTGTTTAGTTTCCTCAGTGTTTCCTTGTCTGTTCCTCCCTATGTCTCATTTCTGTGTTAATGTCTTGGTTCCTCCAGTCTGACTTCTTGTTAAGTGCTTCTGTTCATGTCTGTATTATTCCTCTAGTTTATTTCTTGTCTTACTTTGAAGGTTAGTTTTCATTCATGCCTTGCTTTGGTGTTACTTCCTGCTTTGTGAGAGTCCTGACTGCCTTCACTAGTGTGTCTCGGTCCACAGCCGTTCCTCGTTTCCTCAGTGGCCTCAGCGTATAAATAGTCTTGTCTTCCTGTCTGTCTTGGTCACATCATCTGTGAATGCAACTATTGTTTCCGTTCCTACGCTGTTTAACATATGCTATATTCTCTGCATGCAGTCCTCTGTAATCTTCACTTCTCCATGCCACTTTTGATTTTTTTTTTTTTGGACTTCAGGAATTAAAACGTGCTTTCACATGAATCCTTTGCTTTGTGTCTTCACCATTTTGGGTCCACCGCTGCACTCCACACAGACCCCAATGTGTGACAGACCCGTGAAAAACTTGATGGTGAGATTTTGTCTTTTAAAGTGCTGTGCAAGGGTCTCAAGCCACCCCTCATTTCTTTATATTTTGCTTTGAAGGAGCCAGAGTTTCTTCAGGCTTTCTGAAGACTTTTGAAAGGGTTTTTTTGGACATTGGCAACTTTTTCACTCATTTTCAGTCCAGTCCTTATACGTGATCATTTTCATAGGAATGTTTGCCCTATGGCAGACTCTGAATTAGATAAGCAGAAGAAAATGGATGAATGGATGTTTTTGTTTTTAAAGCCACTTAACACTGACCTATGAATCATTCAAGCATAAGAAAATGCACTTAACTGAAGGGATTAACCAGTGTTGTGTCTACACATAACAGACAACTTAGCAAAGAACTCCTTTTAAATTGTATCTTGGGGCACTTTGTTACTAGCAGCCTGTCACAAAAACTGGTCATTAGTTAGAATTTCTTTAGAATAGAATTTCTTCTACAAAAAAAATAATAAAAAAATACTAAAGATAACAGTTTAACAGGTATAAAATGGTATTTTTCCACCAACAATGTGATTTTTAAAGAGCTATCACCTGAAAACTTGGCATATCTCAGCATGGTGTGCAGTGTGTCATTAAAAAATTTGAGGGAACTGGACAATTGGAGGACAAAAGACGAGGTAGGTCTAAAAATTACAGTAGATGAACAGTATCTGAAAGCCATGTCCTTATGAACAGGGAAAAAAATCCAGCAAAGACCGGACACAGGACGTGAGAGATGCATCTGGACCTTCAGTTGATCCATCTACTGTTCACTGAAGCCTCATCAGATATTGTCTCAATGGAAGGGTGACTGTCAAGAAGTCATTCTTAAGGAGGGGAAACAGGGAGAAAAGGCTGACGTTTGCTAAATTCCAAAATGGGTTCATTTTTCAGCATGACAGTGACTCCAGTCACACAAACACACTGTCAATGCAATGAATGTTTGGATGGAAAAGCACAAAGTGGAAGACTATCAGTCATGGATTGGCCTCCCCACAGTCCGGACCTCAAGATTACTGAAGCAGTGTGGGATCATCTTATCAGAGAACAGAACAAAAGACAGCCAATATCCAAAGAAGAGCTTTGCATAGTACTGCATGTGTGTCATGTTCTACTTGTATTAAACTGTATTTGTATTTACATGATTACTTTGGATTGACACAGAATGCAGTTTTTTTTATTGTTTGAACTGAACTAAAAGCTATAAGTTTTCTTTTGTTAACTTGGTCAAACATCATTTGACTTGAGAGAAACTTATGGAGTCTGCACTTCATGTCTTAGAGCTCTCGTTTCACATCCAAGCATATACAGCTGTTATGTAGTCTGAAAACCACTTGACCTACATCTATAGGATATATATAGATGTGACTGTTTCTCTGAGATACCTTGAGGTTATCTGGGGACCTGTAGGACTGAAGTAAAATTGCAGAGTGTTTAAAGATATTCTGCACAGACACCGAGCAGGTGGGTAGATGAGTGCATAAAGTCCATTAAGAGCAATCACAGCCAAATCACCATTAAGAAGTTATGTATCATTTCCCCTCCTGTCTTATTTGGAATAAGTACTCACGTGATTGTACCTCTTCTATGAGCAACATCTTCTCAGAAATGCATCGTTCTTTCTGAATTTTCTGCAGAGAACAGGCACAGTTAGCAGAAATAACCTTAATGAATCCCAGCATGTGCTAGACAGTGCTTCACAAAGAGATGGCGTATTACTGACTGCCCAACCTTCTTTGCAAGGATTCGAGCCACCAGGCGGGATATCTCTGACGGACACCAGTTCTCTCTGAAAGCAATCATTGCTGAACACTCCAGCTTGTGCATGGCCCAGTCCCCTTTCTAAAGAGCACATGAATGTAATAACATACAAAAAAAAAAGCAGCTCTTTACTTTATGGCCAAGTGAAATTTGAGTACATTCAATTCAGTCAACTATTGACAGTTTATGTCCCACTACAACAGCAGGCCTAACAGTTGGCAACTCCTAAGTGACACTACCAGCTGTAGCATTAAGCTGTAGCATGGTGACATGCTGGTACTCTGTTAATCTAATGTTACCTTTGCCACTTTACTCCTCCAATGGTCCACTCAATTATCTGCTTAGTCCCCAACTTTATAAACAACATCAAACTCCACACATTTTTTTAATACAGCATGTTGTATAGACATATTTTATATGTCACATGCATATAGAACTGCATAGAACAACCAATTTGTAGTGTTAAGTTCAATTAAGATAGGAGTCTGCTGAGACTACATTACTAATATTACTGTCTGTGACATATTTTAATGTCATAGGATAAAAGATATGATAACCTTTCTAAATAAATGTGATTTGATTGGTCTTAGAGAGAGAACTAGACTGCCACACCTCCTCAGGCATCTGTTTTCAGGCTGTAGAAAGCTTTTATAGAGTTTTGCCTCCTGCAGCTTTAATAGTAGTGAAACAGATATATAGAGGTTGGTTCGAGGAGGCGTCACCACTCGTTCATCCTCTAAGGTGGCTTTTTTTTAAAAATTCACGCACAATTTTTGCAACTGGTTCCGTAAAAAAGACAGTCTGCTCTATTACCAGGCGAGGCAAAGGTGTTTACATTATAACCCCTATTTCCATGAGTATAGGTGTGGCCCATTAACCGCTATTGACAGCTAACAAAACCCCATAGCTTGAACGAGAACTTAGAACATGCAGAAAATCCTGCTGAATAGCATTCCTCAGTGTATAAATTTAAACATAGTTCACACCTGTGGGCATACATTAAACGCAAATGATAACATAACATAATGATAACACTAGGTGCTGCCATCAAAAATATTCTGCTGAATCTTCAGCTCCTCACATGCTGAGCTTTCACTCTTGCAGCCAACAGCTGACCATTGTGGATGCTTTATTTTGCAGCTGAGACATTTTAGAGTTACCAGAAGTTGCTCTAGTGAGGAATTAATGAAGGACTGTGAAGCAGCTGCTCGTTCTTTACTTGAGTTTGTGCCAAATTTGTGCCCAGATATGAATTACACTTACGTCTTATAAATGGTGAAGTTGTTAATAATTGCAAGAATAGTCTGAACCACAAACAAGTCCTAGCAGGGAGCTCAGGAGGAGTGTTTTTTTTTTTTTTCCCTGGAATGAATAACTCAGTTTTAACTGGACTTTTTATAAATGCAAACGATATAGCATGCTAAAGGAAAAGAAAAAACATAGCCCATAATACAAGCTTTTTAAACACAGTTATGTGGTACAGAAAAAGTAATAGGAACCAAGTATTTGGTTTGGGTCAGTGATATACTTTTAGATGTTTCCTTAGGATTTACCTAACGATTTGGTTTGAGAACTGAAGAAGCCTTTCGGATGAGAGGTGAGACGTTTTCAAGAAACCAAAAAAGTCCAGTCGCCCTTTTTCAAGCTTCAGAGACTACTATGACCTGGGTGACTGAGAACCTACACAGACAAGGTTCTGGGTTTGAACCTATACTGCCTCAAGGAGGCCTCTCTGTGTAGATTTTGCCTGTTTCCCCCATACCTGTGCAGGTTTCTCCCCACAATCCAACTGGTAGATCTAATTTGGTCGTAGGTGTGGATGTGAGAATTTATGCTCGTTTATTTCAACGTGTTGGGCCGGTGGTGGAACACGAGACCTAACTAGGGTGTAGCCTGCCCCTATAACTACTGGAATAGACTTTTTAAACTACAAGTTTTAATATGTATCTGGTGATTTTTTTTAAATATTGTGCCATTGCACAATACAAATGAAATACTGTCAACTGCCAGTGCTTTCTTCCGCTTATCTGGAGCTGGGTCACAGGGACAGCAGAGAGACCAGACCTCACTCTCCCCAGCCACTTCCTCCAGCTTATTTGGGGGGAACAGTGAGGCGCTCCCAGGCCAGCAAAGAGATATGATCTATCCAGCTTGTCTTGGGTCTGCCCCTGGGGCTCCTCCTGGTAGGAACACTTTACCCAGGAGGCATCCTAGTCAGATGTCCTCCATACTTAAACTTTTGAACCCTCAGGCTAAAAAGGCTGATGGGGTATTGTTGTCACCATATGGGGCAGTATTCTCAGTGGTTTATATTTATTATTATTTTAGCAGCATGATGGTGCAGTGGTTAGCACTGTTGGCTGGCCGGCGCTTTCCTGTGTGGAGTTTGCATGTTCTCCCCGTGTCTGCGTCGGTTCTCTCCAGGTACTCTGGCTTCCTCCCACAGTCCAAAGACATGCAGTTAATGGGGTTAGGTTAACTGGTCATCCTAAATTGGCCATAGGTGTGAATGTGAGTGTGAGTGGTTGTCTGTCTGTCTTTGTTTGCCCTGTGACAGACCGGCGACCTGTCCAGGGTGTACCCTCCCATAACCCTGAATTGGATAAGCGAAAGAAGATGGACGGATCATTTTACCATTTCTCATTCCTTGTTCTCACTTAGCCATTTGCTTTTGAATTGATATGATGAATAAAGTCACTAAGGCTCAGATGCACCCCATTAAAGAATCCACACAGAAAGAGCTGTAACTTTACAGGATTCACTCCTTTCTCAGCTGATTTCTTACCTGGCATTTCACATTGCAGTAGAAGGCTTTCTTGCACTTGCCACATTTTGCCAAACCCTGTTTCCTTCAAATAACAAAAAACAACAAATAAAAATTACCTCGTAGACATAAAAGAAATCACCCTAAGACCATCTAAAACATCTCATCCCAGAACTCTGAACACAGCAGGCTTAATTCTTGTCAGTGCATCCATATGTACGCATCTGGTTATGTTACTACTACTATGTAGTAATGTAGTAGTATTTAGTCATGTCAAGTGTGCAAGTATAGACATTTAAACATTTTGCTTCATAAATTAGAGACAAGAAATAGCAGTTGCTGGTGGCCTGTCGTAACTGATAGCAATGAAGGGCTTTGAAACATTCTGTGGTATTAATAGAGCAGAACCTCTGACGGGCCAGCTGTCTTTTTAACACACTGAATGAGTAAAGCAGTCAAAAAGTTCACCAGTATGATTCTGAGGCGCTTACTATCTGCAGTCACAGCAGGTTTACATATGCTGCTTGGTGGCTGGCGCAAGCAGTGGGAAAACATGGCAGACTAAAACTACCTATTGCAAAGAGCAGCTGTTACTCAGCGCTTCATTTTAACCTTCTTTAAAATCTTGAGGGTTCAACTTACCACTGAACTGTGCAAAGCTGAGCGTGCCGCCAAGGACCATGGCCATGTTATCTTAGCATCAAAGCCAACTGAAGGCTCGGTAAATGATTTCTTCTTCTTTTTTACTAGAATATTGCACAAATCTCTGAGATTGAGAAGGTAAAAACCCTGAAACTGTGATAATCTCATTACCAAACTATATGCTTTTCACTTTAAAATGTTTCACGGAGAAATGTTTAATTTTTAAAATACCAACCAAGGGTCCAGTGCTAGACTGTGCTGTGCTGTAAAGCCCATAGAGGCAAATGTGTGAAACAGGCTCTGTATCAAATGACTTACCTTGACTCTTTCTACTTTACAGTTTTAAATATTAAAGTGAGAGAAACTTCCTGTAACACAAATGTTATAGGACGTTTACCAGACTTTCAAACTAAATTCAGACAAAAGGTCAACGTTCTTTATACTGTTAGCTAAATTGTACTAGACTGTCAAAATAAAAGCTCACACATATTAAAACTGCATTTCGGGGGTTATAAAAGATGCTGGCTTTTCTATAATGCATTCTTGTGATTGCCTCAGTGTTTCAATTTATGACTACTATTGTGTAAACAGGATGCCTGTAAATGCTTTGGCCTTTCATAATAAAATCCCCTTGCTATTAAAATGACCATTCTACACCGTTTCTAGCTGTGACTTTTTGTTGACCTATCTACATCTTTCTCCCAATACTGGCAACCTCGAGAAAGCTGGCTCTGTCCTCTAGCTCTTATTGGCTGCTGACAGCTCAGCAGGTGCACTGGCACGCTCAAAATTTTCTAGTTAAATGTATCTTTTTCATGCACTTGCAAAACAGTGGCCTGACTTCAGTTTGTGCTGAAGGTAGGACAAAAAATTTTTGTGTGCAAAAACAAAAATGTGACGGGAAAAGTTGAAAGCTCTTCTTTTATGTGTCCTTATAGGAGAGGACATGTGGGTATTGGATTTAATGTTACAGTATTCTTAACTGGTGAGTCAGTAACTACAATGTAATAAATAGGTAGTAAGTGATGAAGGATGTATAATACATTCTTTTTTTGAGTAATAACTTCAACAATGCACACCACTAGGAGTTAATGTGGTTAAAATTGCAAAGTTAATATCCTTATTGCTGTTGATGCACGTGAAATTATATCAAGAAAACACAGATTGTGTTTAAAAAGGATAATCACATGCATTAAAAAGGACAAGCACAGTGGCTAATTTCCCACGAGAATGCACTTAGACATGCAAAAGAAGGGGGTCTGTAGGAACCATCATTTAGAAAGATGAGCCAAAGGCACAACCGAACCGAAATAGATTTTTATGGAGTGCTCATTTTATGAGAAAGAGCCAACTTGGCCTCAACACATCCTTAAAGAAGGAGTTTATTAACGACATGCAATAGGCTATATGTAATGAGGTGCTGCAGAACAGTCTTGATTAACGACATTAGACATCACTGGCAAAGATGCATTTAACAACGTGTTAACCTGGTGAAGCAGAACTCGCAGCAGAAGCCTCTCTCTTTCACTGACAGCACGTAGGAGTACGCAGGGCAGGAAAACAGGAGCTCTCCAACTTTAAATGGTCTGGTTACGCGGAGCCCTCGTCCCTTTCCCGGGCTATCGAACCTCTCGAGTCCCTCGATGCTGCCCCTCATTGCGCCTCTTCTCTGAAAATGATGAGCCCCGAAGACTTGCAAGAGAAGGGGGATGTGGCACCCCAGCTTCAAGTGTTAGGGCGTCACCAGCCCAATAATAGTTCACTGTGGCATCCAAAGGCACAGAATGGACTCGGCAAACAAGCAGCCAACGGGTTTTGGGAGCCACACACTGATTTTACTGCTATTAAAGTATCAAGCCCCTCAGCAAGTCCCTCATGACCGCACAAGCTTACTTTTTAATAACTGGACTTAAAAAACAAAACAAAAACAAAAACAAAAACAAACTGATTAATTAAATTTCCAAGTTTTTAACGTACGTGGACCAATAAAAAAAATAACTGCAACATCGCCCCTTGTGGACACGGAGTTACAATAGTAACAACTGACAGAAATGTGTGGCATTCATAGCGAGCTGTGAGGCTTCAGCCTGCTGTCATTAGTGTGATTAAAATGAAACAGTGTTGCTAGACCAGACATTATAAGAAAGCACTAGTAATACTTTGGCTAGAGTGAACAGCGAAGATGGAGGTTTCTGATACTAACCGACAGCAATCACAGCAGCATGTCCAGACATGGATGTTCAGCTCTTCATCTCCGTGAATGGTGTGGTTGGGCTTTGGCAACAAATAATGTGAGTCAAATACACATTTTGATACATCCTCACTGGCCTTTTGTCATATTTCAGTGACGTGTTATTGCTCTGGTTATTTTGTTATTACACACTGTGCATTGATGTGCACAGTGTTGTTGGCCTGACCACCAACAGTCTCGCTGACTGAGGTTGTGTCACTGTACACTCACTGGCCACTTTATTAGGCACACCTTGCTAATATTGGTTGGACCCTCTTTTGCCTTCAGCTGCTTTAATTCTTCAATACACAGAATTCAAAAAGGGGCTGAAAACATTACTCATAGATTTTGGTCCCTATTAATAGTTCCAGTAGATCTCAAAGGCGTTTTGTTGCATTGAGATCTGGTGTTTGAGTACAGTGAACTCGTTATCATGCACAGGAAACCAGTTTGAGATTATCTGAGCTTTGCGACACTGTGGTCATCAGGGGTGGACATAGTCAGCAACAACACTCAGGAAGGCCGTGGCATTTAAATGGTGCTCTGTTGTTATTAAGGAGCCAAAGTGTGCTGAGAAAACATCCCACACATCATTACACCACCAGCAGTCTGAGGTGTTGATACAAAGCAGGATGGAGCCGTGCTTTCATGTTGTTTTCACCAAATTCTGACCATAACATCCAGGTCGCAGCAGAACCAGGCAATTTCCCCCCTCATCTATTCTCCAGTTTTAGTGATCCTTGCCAATTGCAGCCTCAGTTTCCTGTTCCTAGCTGACAGGAGTGACACCCAGTATGGTCTTCTGTTACTGTAGCTCATTTCTGTCTGTAAACATGATGGCTTGAAAAGTTTTGAATGAATTCTGATAAAACTTTGCAGAGGTGTAGAGTGGGGTCATGTTAGCTACCTGTTAAAATTTGGCTTGCATCCACCGAGGTCTTCAAAGTCAACTTAATGATTTATTGGTCCAAAATTGACAAAAAGCCTCATAACTTAGAAACTGTGATTCTTGTGCTGTGCTGTGTATTTTTTTTTTAACATATATATATATATATATATATATATATATATATATATATATATATATATATATATATATATATATATATATATATATATATATATATATATATATATAAACAATGAGATGAATGCGACATATGTACTATAGCCACATAAATAAAAAATAATAAAAATAAAAATTATACTCAAAATTGTTGAAATTGGTTAAACAGGGCAAATAAAGTCTGCACTGTGCATTTGTTTTTACAGCACTACAAACTTATTAATGTACATTGAAAAAAATATACAAAAAATACAATATTATTCCCTTAATAGTAAACAGTGCCCAGAAAGTGAGCTGCCTTTGTGGAGGTTCAATTCAATTCAATTCAGTTCAATTTATATAGCACCAAATCACAACAAACAGTTGCCTCAAGGAGCTTTATACTGTAAGGTAAAGACCCTACAATAACTACAAGGTTTGTGGTCTTGGAGTTTTTCTTGTTGTTATTAGTTTTCGGAGTGACTTTGCTCCTTCTAAAAGTAAAAAGTAAAATAAAAAAAATTTATTTACTTTATGCAACACCTTTCAAGATAAATGTCGCAAGTGCTTTACAACAAAAATGCTAAAACATTAAAAGAAACAGTTACCCTAAAGCAAGTTTAAAGTGATGAGTTTTTAGCTGCTTTTTGATAGAGACCACTGAGTCCACAGATCTTAAGCTCAGTGGGTGAGAGCTCCAGAGTCTGGGGGCCACTGTTGCAAAAGCTCTGTCTCTTTTAGTTTTCAGCCTTGGAAGCCGCACAGCTGAAAGGCCCTGATCACGCGACCTCAGGGACCCGCTGGGGATCTATGGATGTAAAGTTTCTCCAATGTGTGCTGGTGCTTGTCCATACAGAGCTCTAAAAGTCAAAAGCAGAATCTTTAAGTAGACTCTGAAGCTGATGGAGAGCCGGTGCAACCAAATGTGTGAACTTAGAAGACTTGGTCAGAAGCTTCACAGTGACTCTGAACAACCTGCAGATATTCCAGGGAGGTTTTACTAAGACAAGTGAACAATAAATTACAATAATTTAGAATTAAACAAACAGGGACTTTTGTTTTGGCTCCATTAAGTTTGTAAAGTCTCATTTAGTTTTTATTATTGTTAGTGTTAATTTTTTTAAAGTTTTAATTTTTTTAGTTAGCTAATTATGAGACTTTATTATTGGCTAACTATATAACAACATCGACTGGTTGTTCAGTCATCTGTTGAAGGCGTGCGCTCTGTGAATTTGACTGTGCAGAAAGGTGTTGCTTCATCCGTTTAATGTGTGCTGAGTCAGTAGCTGATCACTGTACTGGAACAATGACCAGTTTTTATATTCAGTTATTTCAGCATGCCAAATTTATTTCTTTGCTGTGCTGCGTATTTATTACAGAATGAATGCACAAGAAAAGTGTGACACATGTGAATGGCCTGCAGTACATCCCCGGTGTTATGGCCTTTTAAACTGTAATTCCATCAGGCCATCTGGTGGTAAAAGCCAAGAAGGGATTGACACGATGCTCACTTGTGGTTGCTGTTTTTTTTTGTTGTTTTTTTTAAAATATCTAAATAAATGAATAAAGTTAAATATTTACCTATAATAATGTTTGATTACTTTGTGTGCAGTGTGGTACATCATCCATCCATCCTGGAGATTGGGACTACTCAGATCAAGAGAGAGAGGTTTCATGTGTCTAGCTGGTGTCCACATTTGTCACATTGTGCCATCATGTGGCTCTTTATTGTAAGCGCACCCTCAAATGATTGAGAACCCATCCAGAAAGCATCACAGTCCACAAGTCACCTTAGATACAGACAGATTATCTGATGGGACACTGGCACTCCTGTTTGTTTGTTTTTTTCCCCTCCAATGTAGACAGGCTCAGGTCAGGGACTTGATCTTGAGCAAATTGAAATATTTCATAATCAACTGTGCCCACACATTACAGTACATGTGCGCATACTCTCTCACACATGCACACACACACAAGCACAAACCACTGTGAAGATTTGCCCCTCATCTGTATCTGAAGGCTTTATCCAACCTTGCCCCAGATTCCCCCGATTTATTATAATTCCATTTTTTCCAGTCTTTCAATCTAAAGATTTGTTCCTCCTCATTTTTTAATAACGTGGCAAGCAAGGGAAGCATGTCCCTGGGAGATTACTGTCGTAGTCTCTGGCGTCTCGTCTTGATTACATCAGAGGAACCTGATTTGATTTGGAAGAAACCCCCTTGTTCCCGTACACTATCTCTTTAGACCTCCCCGTTGTGCTGATATCTTGCTCTGTCAACGGGGATGATCTTGATGAATATGATCTAAAAGAGAGGGAGGGTAGAAAGAGATTAGGTGAAAGGATTATAATTTCCAATGATGAGAAACAATAAGAAACAATAAATCCTAAGTAGATTTAGTTCTCAAGAAAACCCTGTTAGGACAAATCAAAAGAAGAGACAGGACAGAGGTATTAAATAGATACAGCAGGTCTGACCTGTTTTGGTCTAAAACAAGTTCAGGTCTTCTTTTTTATCCTTCTGAGAGGAATTTGATTGAGCTCACTTTAACACATTTTACTGATACGTTGTGATGGACATTTTCTTATGTCTCCTCTACCTGTCTGTACCTGACATCTATCTATCCCACTCTTGTCGATATATTTTATGGGATTTCACAACAAACTTGGAAAAACTGATTTCAATTTGGCAGCCAAGGACTGAAGGTTTTTATGACCTCACAAAATACATTTTTGGCCTCAACTTTAGCATTTATATACTAATTATAATGTAATATATTTGTACTTTTTTACTCTTACTGACCACTTGAAGTGCTTTAGACTACAAGTCACATTTTTACTATTCAAACAGCACTTTATCAGTTAACCTACCACTCATGTCTTTGGACTGTGGGAGGAAGTTGGAGGAATCAGGGACCTTCTTGTTGTGAGGCAGCAGCGCTAGCCACTGTACCACTGTACCACTGTACCACTGTGTAAGATTTTGAAGTCTTGGGTTTAAACCTAAAGAAAGTAAAGAAAAGCCTGTTATCCAGACCTCTCTGTGTACAAACTAGGCCACTGAATTAAAGAGTTTGTTTCCAAGCTTTGGAGATGTCCATCCATCCATCCCTTCCACTTATCCTGTTCAGGGTCACAGGGGCGCTGGAGCCTGTCCCAACTGTACAGGTCGCCACCCTGTTGCAGTGCACAGAGAGAAAGACAACCATTCACACTCACCACTATGGGCAATTTAGAATCACCAATCAACCTAACCCCAGTAACTGCATGTCTTTGGACTGTGGGAGGAAACCAGTGTACCCAGAGAAAACCCACACAGACACGGGGAGAACATGCAAACTCCACACAGAAAGGCCCGGGCCAAGGTGGATTCAAACTCAGACCTTCTAGGTGTGAGGCAACAGTGCTAACCACTACTAGGACTAGGTGAAACATGTAATGGTGTACAGTACCAGGATTGATTTGCGTAGTTTATTTTCCCATCTTGAACCACAAATGTGCAATTTTACCATCTCTTAATTTATATTCACATAATCAGAACTCGTTTTCCCCTCTCACCTCTTCTGTGGCTGTTTTTACACCCTTACAAGACACAGGCACTGTGGCCATACTAATAATGGAAATATGCAGTGCATTGTCACATTGTGGACCTCGTAAAGCAGCAGCTGCTAATGCCTCTTTGCTGTCGTGGAGGTCGTGGAGGAGGGTTGTGTGCGGAATCCATTGTGGTTAAAGACCTTTGCTACTTTCAGATTTGGAGAGGCAGCGACTGAGCCCTCTTCACCTCATACTCATGACCTTGTCATCGCAAGCTGTTTCCAGACTGCTGTACTAACTAGAGGTCAACAGCAGTGCATGACTTGAGAGATGGACAGTGTTGTGTGTTTGCATGTAGTGGAGAGAAGTGAGGACAGAGTAATTGATAATTCCAGGCTGTGTTTTAGGAGTGGGTACATGCCAAGACCCTATGTAATTGTCTCTATATTCCCCAGAGCTGAGCTGAGGCAATTTACAGTGATTCCTCAGCCTTTCTGACCAACTCATCGGCTTGACTAAGACAAAGTCTTTCATCCTGGCTTGCCCCTTGTCATTCAGTTAGGTAGCCAAGCCTTAAGCCTTAGCCCCACTGTCTCCACTCCTGGGTAGGGGGGAATGCAGTGCCCGCTTGCCTACTCTGCCGTCTTAGCCCCGTAAGCTTTGCGAGCGTGGAGCCTCATCTCCCACTGTTTATCCATGTGTCTTTGCTTTGGCTCTTGCCTTACACTTTAGGCCCCCAGTGGGCTGATTGGGGTGTAGTGCCCTGTGTCACCCACCTAAGCTCTGCTTTCACTGGAGAGCTTAGCGCCTCACCCCATCGACTGCTTTATGAGCAGACAGCTGGACTAATCTGTCTCTGTCTTCCTCTTCTTTTACCACTTGTGACAGTGAGACCATTATTGTTTTTACCTTGTGAATCTGTGTGTGTGTGTGTGTGTGTGTGTGTGTGTGTGTGTGTGCACGTGCGCACGTATGTTTGTCAATATCATCAAAACTGTACAAGATATGGTCACAAAACTTTAAAGGCACCTGGTTTAGATCAAAATGAAGTCCAGGTTTGGAGATGGGTGTTGTCTGACTCCCTGAGTGAATGGTCCCAAAGGTAGAGGGGACAACAGCCTCTTGGTCTCTTCCCCATTATGCTAAACTTTTTTGTATCAGCATGCACGTTTTATTTTTAATTTATTTTTACTCTCTCAAAGTTAGCAAAGCTCTGTGAATGTTTTTCCTGACATTTTTGCATGTCAAGTGTGTAGCTTTTACTGTATTTAATTAGTACAATACTAAGTAAATACAGAAATTAGTGCTGCATTTACTAGTTGAAGTCAAAGCAAACTCCCTGAGATCTCTTCTTTGAGGTATAACCTTTGAGGTCATGGGCTTGGAAGAGCCTGAAGTTGAACAGATTAATTTATATGTATGTATTTAGATACAGACTGCAGGTGCAAAGATTAGATGCAATTTCATAGGGTTAGTTGGACAAAGCCTTTGAAAAGATTTGATTTGAAACAATTTAAATGTGCTCAATCTAAATGTGACAGTTAAAATAACTGATTGGCTGTGATTTCCAAGATAATTTCATTTTTAATCATTTAATAAATTACGATCATTTTACACTTGCAGTGTATGAGTTTGCATGCATTTTCTTGTAATTCTGCCTCTGTACGCCACCACGGTGGCTTTTAAATCTATCGTGATGAGCTCGAAGTGCAGACTTTAATTCAAGAGGTTTAACGAAAGTGTTACATTGCAGTTTTTCTCAAATGCTTTGGTGCAGTTCTCAAACCAGTAACACATTTCCCCACCCACGTTAGCCTTTCTCATTATGTTTTTGCACACTTCTATAGTTTCTATACATACAATTCTAAAGATATTTGTTATTGTCTTGACGCACTTCTCATCTGAATCTCATAACTCAGCAGAACAGTTTGTACTTTTGTCAGTCAGAGTTCTAGATCTCTTACTTTCCTGAATACTGTCCAGCATTGCATTAGTGTTTTTAATCAAATGACTTCACACTTTTTTCACACGTGTATGAAGGAGCACAGCCAGTCACGCACTGTCAGTGGAACTGAATTCAATTGAAAGCAAATATAAACACGTGTTCTCAGAAGAGGTTTAGTTGCAGCAAATAGAAATACATACTCTTGTGTAACACAGGTATGACATTTTATTAGGTACCATTTTATTAGGTACGTGTTGCTAGTACTGGGTTGGACCCCTTTTCCTTCAGAGCTGCATTAATTCTTTGTGGCATAGATTCATCAAGAAACATCAAGAAGATTTTGTTCCATACTGGCATGATAACATCACACAGTTGCTTCAGGTTTGTCAGCTGCTCATCTATATTTCTCCTTCAACCACATCCCAAAGGTGCTCTACTAGACTGAGATCTGGTGACTGTGGAGGCCATTGGAGAACAGCATTTTTCCAATCTTGCCTGTGTGAATTGTAGCCATGGTTTCCTGTTCATAGCTGACAGGAGTGGCACCCGATGTGGTCTTCTGCTGCTGTAACCCATCCGCATCGGCGTACAATGTGCTGATGCTCTTCTGCATACCTTGTTTCTAACAAGTGGTTAAGTTACTGTTGCCTTCCTTTCAGCTTGAAGAAGTCTGGCCATTGTTGATTTTCACCAGGAGAACTGCTGCTTACTGGATATTTTCTCTTTTTTGGACCTCTCTGTAAACCCCGGAGATGCTACTGAAAAATTCCAGTAGATCAGCAGTTTCTGAAATAGTCAGACCAACTTCGTCCCCATTGTGATGCTCGGTTTGAACTTCAGCAGGTTGTCTTGACCATGACTACATGCCTAAATGCTTTAAGTTGCTGACATGTTGGCTTATTAGAGATTTGTATTAATGAGCAGGCGTACATAACAAAGTGGCTGCTGAATGTAGGTAGCGTGACTTTACTGGACTCCACAGTTGTTGGTGCTTTGTTCTCAGATTTTATATATTTTCTTTGTCCATTTTCTGATGCATGTAGGTTCACAAGTGACATTTTGCTTTTCTCGATTTCAGCAATTTTGTAAAGTTTCAAGAAAATCCTTCACATTTAATTTTTGTGTCTGAACATTTTTTTACACATTTTTTACACATTTTTGCAGTACGCTTTCCACAGTCAGTAAGGTTTTAATAAAAGTAACAAATGATTTGGTGTCTTAACACAGTGTTGACAGGTTTTTATTCATTGATCATGGAGATGAAGTGATCGGCTGACTTTGTGTGTGAAAAGGGTTTTGATTGTTTTAATGTCTTTTGCACAGGTGAGTCTGTGTTATAAAAAAAATACCTTAACTGTTTTTAGAACTGCAATAAAAGTGGTGAGAATGACATTTCTGTGAGAATTACACGAAGCGACTGAGAAAAACCGTAGTTGAGTTGGAACTGGAGTCCTTTTTATATGTAGTCCCCCATTTTCAGAGGCTCCAAGGTAATTGGAAAAATCATCCATCCATCCATCCATCCACGTTCCAAAAACTTATGACCCGAAATGTATGTACAATGTTTAGATAATTGAGTTTAGTTTGAACTTATGTCATCTCATTTGTTTATGACTTTTTATCACTTTCCATGACAGTACTTCACCTTTCTTCATATTTTTAACAATTTGAAAATCGGAAGAAGTCGATACAGAGATAACTTAATAGGAAACATTCGATAATAACATGTAGATATATTGGTTTCATCACTTGGCTACATGTCTGATTATGGATTCTTCCCCAACAAAACTTATGCAATTATTTACTGATGTAAGGCATCAGTAGAGGAAATGCAAAGGTTATATTCATTTCACTGGTGCGAGCTGCATGAGTCACAGTACTTTGAACAATATTGTAAAAGAAAATGAAAAATATTATTTGTGGGATATTTCACTATGCTTTAAGAAAATGCAACTTTGCAGCATTAAAGATTTCCTGCTATTAGGGAGGTCAAATCCAACGTCAGGCTGTAGGTCAAAAGTCAAATACAAATAGCATTATAATGTTTGAAATTTGACAGCTGCATTTCATACTTGACACAATTCCAATTCATACAAGCCCAATTTCATCAAATTTTAGGAACCATGGCCTTCCGAAAATTAGCACCATCCCTCATTCAGGCTGTTTCTGCCAAAATTAAGGGCATTTTAGTCATTTCTGGTTTCAACTGCTTTAATTCTTTGTGACAAACCTTCAACAAGTTGATGGGAACATTCCTCAGAGATTTTGGTCCACATTGATGTGATAGCATTGCACAGTTGCTGCACATTGATGATGTTAATCTTCCATTGCACCACATCCATATTCTGATACAACCATGTGAATGTGGCAACAGAAATCGAGACTCGTCAGATCAGGTAATGTTTATCTTCTTTGTCCAGTTTTTGTGAGCCTGTGTGAATTGTACCCCGAGGCCCCATTTACACGAGAACATTTTCAGTGGAAACAGAGTCATTTTGCCATTTTCGTTTTCGAAAAGTAGCGCGTTCAGATGGAAACCTTTCAGAAATGTTCTCCGTTTACACGGAAATGCAAGACATGGAAAACGCTGCAGTTCTCATTGCAAGGCCACAAGTTGGCAGTGCGGATATAGGAGCCGCAATCATAGTGCGCATTGTGCAGGTGCCCCCGTTTTCAAAAAGGAGCGTTTTCGCCCGTTTACACAGAAATGGAGATGGGAGCATTTCGAAAACACTCCACTCTGGAGCCTGTTTTCAAAAAGTATCGTTTTCACGCCATTCTCGTGTAAATTGGAGGCCGAAAGGCATCAAAACTTTGATGTTTTCATCTGAAAACATTCTTGTGTAAATGAGTCCTCTTACTTGGTTTTTAAACTTTTTTTTTTTCCTTTCCCATTTTTGGCCACAGTGGCTTTTTTATCCATGGTCAAGGGAGACAGGAAATGGGGGGAGGACACATGGGCAGGCCAGCGACAGGCCAGGACTCGAGCCTGTGCTGCCTGCACCGCAACGCGACATATCCATGTGGTTGCTGGCTTCACCACTAAGCCACAGGGGCACCCAAAACTTTGTCTTTTAATCTTCAACAGATATAAAGGAGGGAGAAGCATCCAACAGTGATGCCCAGGGTTTATTTTGCCTATATGCACTGGAGGAAGTACTCAATTTGAACTTGGCTATACCAAGTAGCTTTTGTGTTACTGTAGCATTTCTAATGGCAGTGCAAAACAAAAAAGCTCTTGAAGGTAGTTCTACTTATTGAGGAGCTCCCAAGTGTGTAGGGAGTCCACATAAACCGCTTTGTTCAAAAATGCCTTCTGTTCCTCCCTATCTTCTTTCTGTTCTCCATCTTTCTCTGTCCTATCCCTGTCCTGCTCCTCCTCCCCTACCTCTTACTCCTTCCCTCCTCCTTCTTCTCTTCGTTGTCCTCTTCAGCCGTCCAGCTAAACTTAGAAGTGACAACAGTTGCAGGGTGACAGCAAGGGCTAAATAAGACCAGAACAATAGCTCCCCCCGCTGTGCCTCGTCTCACCCCCTCATCTTCCCCTTTAATAGACTGCCATTGTTCTCTCCCTCCACTGTTGCTCTTTCAGGGAGTTTGTTAGCTATGCTAATGAAGGTTGGGCTTGTGCGGGTTTCAGCGAGTGGGGATTTGATGCTCTTTAACTGGGCGCTTTTAGAAAGGAGAGGCGATCATAAGTGTGGCCAGGCTGCTATTTACCACCAGTCAAATGTCACAGGCGTGTCGATGTGACACAGCAGTGGAAGTACATAAGAGATCTGTTACATTTCCTAAGCACTTGCTTCTAATTGATATCTGTGCCCTGAATGTGTCATAAAACCCAGCAAAAGAGGAGGTATGAACAAATAAACCTTAGTGTTATGGAAGAATATGTGCCACTCCTCCTCTAATGTACATTGCACTGTAATCATCACCAGTCCTTGCGGAAAAAAAAAGAGCCACGTAAGACAAGATGCAGAGACTACAGTTAAGTATAGTGCAGTCTGTCATCCAATCAGTCAGTAAGTCTGTAAATAGCCTGGCCGATGGCTCCTTTGAGCTTTCCTCTAAGAGGAATTCTCTTTCTCCTTGGTGTATTAATAGTGCCTGTGCATTGTTTCCTACAGCAGCACTGCTGCAATCAAAGGAAGTTGGCCTGCCAAGTATACAGATATTTTCCTTTGTCCCTATGTTTAGCAGGCATGTAAGAGTCAGATATGTGTGTGTGTCACTCTGCTTGGATAAAGGTGCTGTGTGGCTATAGAAGCAAGTGCATGCATGCTCGTGGGATTATGTTAGGATGTCTGTTTATTTATGTGTGTTATCATATGTGTACAGTGACACATCCTTGAATGGTTTTTGTTTGTCGGAGTGAGGGTGTCTGTAAGTCACTCACAGACTTTATTTGTGAATTCAGGCGCATTAAATGATTGTTGGTGTGTAGCAGTTCTGTTTGATGGACTGCGTTAATGGCTTTTATAACCTGCTCCTATGGTCCTCAGGTATGTGCTATAGACCCTGGCTATAGTGTGCACAGTTTTATTTCCACACTTCATCGCTCTCATTTTTGGAGCCTTTCTCAATGCTTTATAAGTGCTTTTCTTCAAAATGAGAAATTTGAGCCAACATTTCAATAAAGTAATAAGGTTTATTTGAATGGAAACCATTATATGCTAATGCTCTCTGTGGCCCTTTATTTATTTTAATTGAGGGTATCCAAGTGAAATATGATTGCCTGATATTTTAAATGCCACGAGGATGAAGTCAGTAGTTCTAGACCTGTGTCTTTGCCGTAAATTCATTAAGTGTTCAGACATTTCCACTTTTTCCCCCAATTGTTTTGTTGATTCAAAGATAAATTAATAAAATTGCCTTTTTTTATTTGCCCATCAATCTTTTCTCAAAAGTCAAACCTGTCATTTATGAAATTATTTAGACCCTTTGCCACATTATTGGTAATTTGTGTCCATTTTGGCACTTCCTGTTTTATTTTCTTTTTTGGTTAATTATCAGGAACATTATTGGAATCCACTGATTCTCGCTGCACGTCGGGTAAATAAACCAAGTCCAAGAAACTTGCTATAGATATGTTTAAAAAAAAATGGAATAAAGCATTGATCAAGACAAGGCTTATAAAACTATTTCTAAATCCTTGTGTGTTCATAGTCAAACTGCGACCTCAATAACTGTGAAATGGAAGTTTGAAACTGACTTGCTGGGCTTCTGGCCAAACTGAATAACTGAAAAATAAGGGCTCTGGTCAAAGAGCAGTCACTCTAACAGAACTTCAGAAATCCTTTGCAAATATGGGAGAACCTGCTGGAAAGACCACCATCTCAGTAGTACTCCCCTTAAAAAGGCCGTTATGATAGAGTAGAAGCCTCTCTTGAGTCAAAGGCTTATGACACTGGGAGTTTTCCAAATGGCATTTAATAGCTCCGAGAGCATAAGGGAAAGGATTCTTTGGTCTTATTAAACCCAAAACTCAACTCTGTGAGCGGAACTCTGAGCACTATGTCCCATGAACACCAAGCCACTAAATACCCATGCATACGCTGTCACACCCCTGCGGGCATTAAAATACTCGGGTTAATCATCCCCCATTGCGCACGCACATTAAATGTAAGACATGTGCGGTTGCATCCTAAGCGAAGCGGGTTGGTCGTCCAGTGGCCAAGTGGTGGCGTTGAGGCATCATCAGTCACTTGGAGTCTGTCAGTGACTCACCAAGGGCACAATGGAATTAGTGAGATTCTCTGCAATGTGACAGCTTGCTCTGGCTAAATGGTGTAATAATCTACCCCTCCTCTCGCAAACCTCCAGCAGCACATGCACTCATACACACACTCCCCACCACCCCACCCCCATTTGCCCTCCCCATACCAACTGGCACAGATAACATTGTCTTAAGCTATAAAAAAGATTTTTTCTCCTCCCTCCATTGCGGTAATTATTGAATTAATGCAGATGGAGAGAGACATCTGCATGTTAAAGTGTTGGCCTCTCTCTTATGCACAGCAGATGTTCCCCTGTCATTTACTCAAATTATGCTGCTTAGATACAGGAGAGAGAGAGCGAGGGAGGATGCAGAAGGGGGGGACAGAGCGACAGAGAAAGTTGTTCGACATTGTCTTACAGTCCTCCAAGTGTCAGCTACCAAATTCATGTTGGATCTGACCTTCAAGTAAAACACCTACTTCTTCTTTCCCTCAGGCAGTCCTCATGAAATATTTGCTAATTGTTTCATTATGAAGTCGGGGCACTAGAATTTGAACTGAGTGTTTCACACACATGCAATTCATGGAAATGAATTAGAGAAACACCTAAGTATAAACTAAAATCCATTAAATCTAAACACAAATAGAAATTATAGCCATATAATAGATACAAAAAATGCTATTTCAATGCATGCTGTGTTGATGCCAATATTAACTTTGATAGCGTCACCCAGCAGCTGACCTCTTGAACCCTTCTTGCAGAGACATTGCTGTAAAGATGAAACTGAAAGGACAAGATCCTTTTAAGATTATGAGTCGATTATTTGAAACGATGGTGAGACATGGAAAGAGACTGTGTATTAGTGTGTCTCCATATGTGTGTATGGGTGTGTGTCCCTGATGACAGATAACCAGGGGGCCTTCTCCTTGGGATTATATTCCAGGTTGGTTTGGCCTCATCTCTCTGGATTATGCTGATAAAAACATTCTTGTATTATATTTTCTGTGCTTATAGTATTAATACTCTCAGGCAGTTCCCAGAAAAGCTCCGTCCCACGCCTGCTTTAATGTAATCTTCTTCCACTTGAGCTTTTAAAATGTTTTTTTTTTGGGGGGGGGGTAGATGTCTTTGTAATACCTATTTCCTCCCACTCTTGAGGTTATATTTACCCCTGCTGTATCTTTGCACACTGTAAATGATAAATTATTATAAATATTTGGATTTGGGGAGTGCCTAAAGCTTGAGAAAGTTTCACCACAGACACGGTTTAGATGCTTTTAACAGTCCAAAATTTCAGTTGACATGTGCGACAGAAAAAGCAAAGCGTTACATTTTCAATTTTGAGAAGGTGAAATCACAGACTGTTTAGCATTTCTGCTTAAAAAGAATCAGGCTATTCCAAAATTATCAAAAAATACCTGGCAGTTTGATTTTTGTTCCAGTTTGCTTTCATTCATTTCGTGCACAGCATATGAAGCTTTTTTTTTTCTTTTTAATTCCTACTCACAAAGGTAGCTGAACAGTAAAATGCTACCATCCAGGCTTAGAAAGGTGGAATTTTAACTCTGCTAAATGTGCCGTGCACATGTATATCACGGCCTAGGTGAGGTCTGTAAATTGTATTCACCCTCAGCTTCAACTTGAGGCAGCTGCTCAGTAGCACACAAACATATCTGAAATGCAATATAAAGGTAGTGCTTAGATATTTTAAATGCATGAGTCAGATGCTCAGATAGCAGGACATCACATATGTTTTAAACAGACTTCATCTTGCACATTTAAGCAGTTTTCTCTGTTTATGCATAATTTCCTTCCATTTGTGCCACAGAAAGAGATTTTGACCTTAAGTTAACAGACGCTACATTAGATGGAGCTAAAGAAGTGGATAACAGCCACGGGAATTTATAGCCTCAGAGTCCCACTGACAAAAATTACATTATTTTGGGGCACCAGCGTGGCTCAGGGCGTGAGCAGGTGACCATGCATGCTGTGTGGCAGTGCGGGCAGTGTGGGCTCGAGTCCCAGCCCGCTGCCCTTCACCACATCTGCCTCTCTCCACTGCAAAAAAAACTGTCAATAAAGCCAAAAAATAGTTTTAAAAAATTACATTATTTCAACTGTGTAATTGTTTTATCATCATTTAGTCGACTAAGGTAACGGACACCTCAGTTATATTCATGAACCAATTGCAATTTTCTGGGCCAGTTTCTTTCTAAGAACTATGACTGACAACATATACAATAAAATTCAACTTTTCTTTGAATCAATTTTTTTTTTCATTATAAAATAAATTATTAAACTTTTCAATTTGTCCCAAACTGTGCTAAGTTCTTCTCTCAGTTAAACATCTGGCTGGCTCTAAGTTCAGGATAGCTTCAGCTTTAGCCACTTTGCCTTTGTTAGCTTCTTTAAAATATCCATGTTCAGCTTGGTGAAGGTGATTTAAATGTCTATGGTTTGTTGTTGGGAATGTTTTCGTGCTGGCGAACCACATGCTAAAGAAGTGTTGGCATGTGGCTGTGAGCCTGCATGCTACTACTTGCCTGCGCTGCTATGCAGGTGTTGTGCGTGCATGAAACGGACCAGCTTGTAGTCAGACCTTTTCGGCCCGGACTGAGAAGGTTGGAAATCAGATGATTCCGGTCCCTTGCCCATAGCTACGAGAAATTGACTGATTTTTAGCCTCATATTTAAGAATAGGTTTCCTTGTTCTGTTTTTGTGTCATTGGGTTTTTGAGTGTTCAGCCTCAAATTTGAAATTGCCATCTTGGGCTTTGGTGAACTGCAGTGCACCCAAAACTTGTGTTTTGCAAGTTCTGCAAGGTCACATTATTGTCTTTGAGATGCTTGCAAATTCACAGTGGACTGTACTCGCTCTCACATGGACGTTTTACCTCATTTTCCTGAGAAGCATTCTATGAATCAGCCCATCCACACACACGTATACGCTCATATGCACACACTTGAAGGATCTACCCCTTTACAAAACCCAACAATCCAATGGAGTCTGTACAACTTCCTTCTGTTCTCAAACCAAAAGCCTTAAAGCCAACAGATGCTTTTTCGTTATCACTGCCAGTTATCACTCTTAGCTTCCTCTGATAAGACTTTACTTTCTGACCCAGATGTTAAGGAGTTCAATTTATCAGATGCACCAGAAGAGCGGACGGGGAGGTGGAGGGATGAGTGAGCCTCAAAAATACCCAGAGGCTTGAGAGACGAGACGTAATATGCCTTTTTTTTTTTTTTTTTTTTGCCAGGCTGGTGGTGTTTCTGAAGCGGCGTTAGTACAGTAAGGAGCTCAGCGTCTAAAGAGGCTTTGGTATATGCGGAAAGATGGGCCATATTACAGCGAGGCTAGAAGCCTGCTTGATTAATGGGCCAGGATAATCACCTCATCAAATCACTCTCACTTATTAAATCTTGTTTAATATCGTAATGAGGGCCCTCCCGAGCTGCTTTGGCAAATTCCCCCTCTCTCCCGGCTCTCCACTGCTCTTGCTTTTCCTCTTCTGCCTTTCCGTTTCAACAGGAAGACTGATGGTGCCAAGTTCCCCTCTGTCCTTGTCTGTCTCTCTTCCTTTTGTTGTCTTCAGCTTCCTCTTTCTCTGTCTTCACCTTTGCTCTGCTCCTTATCATACAGGAAAACGGATCCTTTAATTTCTGCTTTAGTTCTCGAGACTGTGCAACTACAGTGCATCATTTCTAAAGGTGGAATTGCTATATCCACAGGCTCAGTCTATTCACCTAATCTCCCTTATTTATGATTCATGATGTGCTAGATCGTATGATCATAAATCACAGTATGTGTGGGTCAGGACCTGATGGAAGAGTGATGCTACTTCCCAAGGCTTTGGTACACTGGAGTTTATGGAAACACTTCAGGTGAGGTAATATCTCACCTGTCTCCTTCCGCATGATTTGTGATCTATATCTGTAGTATCACAATATTCCTGAGGTTACTCCTACATGTGCATAATGTGTGTGAGGTTTCTGAAACGGGCTGGCATCTCCTTCACTTGACCTCTGAGCCAGGCGATGTGCCTCAGAAGAAAACAACATGCCATTGTCTTATTTATGGTGTTCCATGTGTCACTGTGCAATCTTGGTAGCACAGCTGTCACTTTGTGCTTCTTCCAAGGAAAGAAAAATATTTTTCCTTTCCTCTTTTGCCCTGTGTGTGTGTGTGTGTTTCTCTCTCTCTCTCGTGAATTATACGTGCCTTTCAGTATTCATCCTTCTTACGCTTACTTCACCTCAAAGCTGTGCTCAGTCCTTTGTCGTCTCGGAAGGCAGGCAGGCAGGCAACAACTGGCTCAAGGTGACCAGTTCAGGCTTGGGATAGAGGTTAGGACTGCATCTTCCCCCTAAGTGCTTTCCATTTTTTGCCTTTATTGTTGGGGAGCAGCTGTTGTGTACCTGGACCCCATGAGTGGCGCCTATGCTGGGTATCTTGGCAGCCAAGCTCCCTAGGCTTTGGATACCAGAGTGAATCAATTCTTAAAGATGACTGTCTGCGTGCCGTGTCACATGGACAGGCCCAGAGTGAAGGGCTTAGGGGGCTCTGGAGCTGGAATGCTCTTTGATGGAGGGGCTGGAGAATGAGGAGGGAGGGGAGGAAAGGAAAATATGGAAGGGTATGGTCCTATTGTTGTGCCAAGGAATGCCCTTGACGGAGATAGAGGGGTATTGTTTAGATGTCCATGAACTCTTTTGGACTTGGAGACCTGAAGGTGAAGGAACTGCAAGGGTGATGAACATCAGAGCATCTTTATTGATTTCATACATGCCTGGAAGAGTCTGACTGTCCGAGCCTCCTTTTTGCTCTTAACTACATGCTGAAAGTTTCTCTGGGATGTGGCATGTGCTAGCAGCTTAGCATCAAGCAGCCATGTGAATGTATAAAGGTTGGCCAATTATTTTGGGGGAGGTGATACTGCTCCTCTGTCATAATACCCACGGAACCAAACTCATTCTAAGCAGTGATTGACAACAGCTGAGCAGGACCTTGATCATCTACCTGGCTCACGAGCCTAACCTGCCTGAAGTCCGCTCAGAAACCTGAGAAAGTGAAGATCATAAAGGCTGACAAAAACAGATTGCCACATAATCTAACCTCCCTCCCTCGCACACTCTAACTCTTTCTGTTTTTCTTCTTCTTACACTCCTTTGGAAAACAATACCATTCGGACCACCCCCTCCCTACCTTTCTACCTTGGAAAAAGCAGGTTTATTAATAGTTCAGAGCAGGGTGCTTGGGGCAAACTGCACTGGAAGGTTAAGGATGAGGTGAGTTTGCAGTCTGTACTCAGCAGCCATAGCAGCAGCAGTAGCAGTAGCAGTTTCTTTTTTGGAAAAAGAGCCTCATGGTGATCCCGTGTCCGTATCCATTTCATGACAAATGAAATACCACAGGCCCTGGCCAGAAACAATGGCTTGTTTGGCTGGCTGGAAGCTGTGGTTGTGGAACAGTGTGTGTGTGTGTGTGTGTGTGTGTGTGTGTATGTGTGTGTAGTGGTAGTGGTGGTGGTGGTGGTGGTGGTTGGGGGTGCTGGGGGGTGCTGGGGGGTGGTGGTGGTGGTAGTGGTGGTGGTGGGGGGATAAGATTGGCTTCCAACCCTTGCAGCTGTCCCGGTTGTCACTCCTTGTCTTAAGGCTCACTCCTGGCTCAACGCTCCAGTCCATGGATCAACGGGATGTGTTGGCACATGTATGTGCGTGTGTATGTGCGTGCATCCGGAGCCCTAAGAGATACTACAAGTCGATTCTGGGTAGTGAAAAAACGGCTCCAGAAACAAAAGGCAAGTTGAACGGTGTTAAGACCCCTTCGGTATGGAGCAGAACCCAGGCATGAGGTCATCAGCCTTGCTTTAGAAGCCTTTGTCCTGCTGCCTGATTGACAGGAGGGGTGGCTATCAAAGACAATTGTGGCATCAGTTACAGCTATGGGTGTCACTCAAGATACAGCAGACCTCCAATAAAAACACTTGTGATAATTCACCGAATTTAGCTTAGAAACGGAAAACTAGAAAATGTTGCACGTGGAATAAATACAAGTTGTACAAATGTAAACTGTGTAGGAATGCACTGCAATAATGGTTTGCTTCATATCAGGTAAGCTTGATAATGGTTTTGCACCTCAGCCCTGGGGGGCTCACCTTAATGTCAATTATAAAGTCTGTGAATCTTTTAATCTGCGTTGATAACAGGTGATAAACTTTAATACGCAGCTAATATTCCACAAGTAAGCCTATGTGTGTATTACAAAGAATAAGACAAATCTCTCTCCCTCTCCCCCCCCCTCTCTCTCACCCTTATGTCTCAGAGATTAGCCTTTGCTCAAACACCTCCTGTTCATCTAAGTAATTAAAACATTAGAATTACTGGATTATAAACTGCTTTCCATTTAATCCAGCACTCGATGCTCCCATCATCTTGCCAAATGGGTCAAAAGGAAATATAATGGGCCTCTGTGATTTCTGTTTCAGGGATCTGGAAGAGGCAAAGGATGCCAATAATGGCTATTAAAAGCGATGTGTGTTTGTGTGTGTATGAGAGAGTGATAGAGAGAGAGAGAGAGAGAGAGAGCGAGTGAGAGAGAGAGATCCCAGACTGGCTTTGCCCCGAGTGCCATCTGTCTTGGACCCACTAGACCCAGTTAAGCTTGGAAGAAGCCAAACCAGTTCAGCCTCTATCTCTACCCCCAGTGCACAGTTATGTACACACACAAACACATCCCCTATTAACCTATCTTCTTGAAGTGAATAAAGAGCTTATTAATTTAAAAAAAAATGTAAAAATGGTTCTTTCATCTTTGTTGGAGAAATTGACCAAGTGTGTTTAACAGGTGTTAGCCCTTGGGGCACTCACCTCATCCTTAAGGCCTCAGCGGGTGCCTTCAGTGGGCTGATATATTTTATATATACAGTAAGATGCTTTTTTTTCCTTTTTTTTTCCAGTTGCCAACTTTAAACACATGTTCTCACATGTGCACACATTCCCAAGCATTCACTTTCTTTCAGTTTTGAAGGGAAGTCCCTCCCTTCTCACTTCGCCCCCCGTGACATTTCTTGGCAGCCAAAATGAAGGGGTGCTGCGGGGATTCACAGTTGCTGTCTTCTCACCTATACTGTCTATACTCATTTGGATGATCAGTATGTGCTTGGCATGTTTTCTCAGTGTGCATGTGTCTGAGTTTACATACCCGATATTCACGCAGTCTTTTTTTGTGGGTATGGAAGCACGCGCGCAGTGTCCTCTGCAGCGTGTTTCCGTCTGCGGCTGTATGTTTTGCGTGCGCGTTCTTTATGGTTTGTGTTTGTGTTCCTCGCAACAAGGGGTCCAAGTTGACACAGTGACAGTCCCTCGCAGAGCGACAGTGGGACCGGCCCTGCCATCCAACAACAGAGGCTTTGTCGCTTTGCTCCTCTTGGCTTGTTACGGACTTCCTTCTTTCTCTCTTTCTGTTGCTTTCTCTCCCTTTTTTATTGAGCCCATTTTCTTGTCTGAAGTCTTAATTTGGGGCGCTGGCCAGTGGGGAGAGAGGGGAACCAAGGGAGGGAAGAACAGGGGGAGAGAGAGAAGAGGAGGTGAAGAGTGGTGATAGCTGCAGACGGACGGCCCTTTGTTCCTTCTTTCCCAGGCTCCTCTCTTGAGCCTCCGAGGCTCCAGTTGCGTTCAAGCCTTCCAGGGAGAGAGCGAGAGAGGGACAGAGAGAGAGAGCGTGTGTGTGTGTGTGTGTGTGAGAGAGAGAGAAGAGAAGCTGGGAGGAAAAAGAGGCCACAATGAGCTGCCCAACTGGAATCTCCCAACTCCACAAAAAACAAATTTACACACACATGCTGGAAAAATGGACAAAGATATGGGTGGAATTGAAGAAATAAGTGAATAACAAACAAACAGAAGTGCACAAAAAAGGGCAAGATAAATGACAATTCTCAGTGAGTCGAAACTGCACATACTAACCACTAGGTGTCCCCATCACTGGTGCCAAATGTGGGCAACCCAGAGTTAATCCCAGATTCTGCCAGTGGCTCTGGAGCAGACCGCTGTGTTGCTCCATCCACAATAGCTGGAATCCAGTGTTAAATCACCAACACATGCAGAATGAATCCATCAATCTGTGCACTGTGTAAATCTGTTTTCATGGTTTTAGATTAAACCTGAATCATTTTTCTGTTTAATTATTGGTCCAGTAATCAAATAAAAGCACAGATGAGCAAATAAAGGAGAGTGCACACAAGCAGGTTTCCATTGTCTGTGTAAAAACTCCATTATTCTGAGGTTCGGGCTTTGAGCCCACGGTTATTTTGCAGGAGTAGGTGTCAAAACGTTTCAAAGAGTGGACAGCTCATTTTGGTCATTAGTAGGAGGATTGCACAGAGAAGAAATCGAAATGAGATCCTAAGTCCTTGTGTTTCTTCGTCACAAAGGTTCTCCGGTGTGGGGAATTACGTCAGCTCTTGTGTGTGGTAATATTTACCAAACGTTTTTCTGTTTGTTGTTGCTGCAAATCCCTCGCCACCATCGAGCTGTAAAATACACTTTTAGACTAAATGTGTGATGAAAGCTTAAAGAAAGCCTTTCCAACTTAAAAAAAAAATTAAAATTCCCCACTCTTAACACTAAATGGAAAATGTTCTTGAACCTGAGTGTGTGATAACAAGTGACCACAGAGGGAGGAGGGACTCGGAGAGGGACCTTGGGGACCGTGTCAACGTTTTGTGTGCCGGAGCAGGGACAAACATTGGACAAACATTGGGAAAGCCTTTGAGATAGTGGGGCATTGATCTAAGACTGAGGAGCTAAAGTCCACTATCTCCTGTGTGATATGGCAGCCAAGGTCTTGCTGACACAGAACAAACATGGATACCTGAAGACAATGACCTTTGAACCCTCAGCAGGGTCGGTGGAAAAAACAGGAAGCAGGGAAAGTGACTCTAGTGACTTCCTCTCTGCAGGCCAAGAATGAATCAGGTGGAATGATTGTAAGTACACGGGTCATTGTACATAAACAGTGCACACACACACACACACACACACATAGGTGCACACACACAGTGTTCAAAAATAGGAAGCACAGATGTGGTGTGTGTGCATGTGCCTGCGTGCGTGCTTGTGTGTGCGGTGGAGGAAGCGAGAGAGTGAGTCTTCAGATGTAGCGACAGATGGTATTTGATTACAGAGCAGACGGTCGGTGTTGTACAAAGATGCTGTCTCAGCCCAACCTAAGGAGCTGTAGCCTCCGGTTAAGGCGAGCGAGGGGAGGCAGGCGGAGGACGAGAGGGAAAAAGAACACGAGAGGGAGAGAGAGAGAGCGAGAGGGAGAGAGAAAAGAATAAAAGCAAGCAAGCAAGAAAGACACAAAAGAAGCAACTCCAAAAATGAGCATCAAAGCAAAAAGAGTGAAAAGCAGTCAGGCAAGAACAAAGGAAGAAAAGGAACAGCAACGGGCAGGCGTGGTGGAGAGTACAACAGAGGTCATGATAAGAAAACGGCAAAATGATGCAGAGAGAATGAACCGTGCCTTTTTAAAATAGTCCTGTGTTCTTCTTAAATGACTCCCAAACTCACCAGCAAGCATAAAAAAAACAGACAAAAAAGGAAAACATATGAGGATATGTCACGCGTTTTCTTTAAAAATCATTTTTAGTCAGTATCTTTTTTTTGTGGGCAGTCATTGCTGTTTTTTAAAGAAATGTTTTATTGAAATTACATTAGCATTATTTTGGACCAGTACCACACACACACACACTCACACACACACACACACACACACACACACACACACACACACACGATTTATTGGTTAAACTTGGAAACTGCAAAGATTACACATTCAGGTGATTACCCCACTGACAGATCATCAACATCAATTATGACACATTTTCATATAAATAGACCAAAATGTTGCCGGTTCTACCTTCTCAAACTGAAGGTTTGATGCATCTCTTTATTTCTTTTGGATTTTTAGCCCATTGGTACAAACATCTGTTTCAACTATGGGGAACGGTCACAGGCATTTCTCACTAAGAGAAATGCAACAGAGAAAATAACCACAGAGTAATAATGAAAATGGTTTTCAGAGGTTCGTCTCTTTGCTCTCTCCTCAGACTGTTTCCTAAACATTTATAATCCCTTCTTCCCTCTTTACACAGAAATCGTGTAATTATTTCCTACAACCCTTGTGGAGGATTTCTTTTAATCACTTCTAATGAGGAGAATACTTCATTGTGTGTGTGTATGCGCCCGCGCTCGATTGTTGCATTTAGCCTGATGAGGCAGCACCTGCAGTTGTCTCTTGAGCCTGTAGAGAAACTATGATGGGAGGATGCTACTGTGCAGCCAAACTCCTAATTAATGATCACTCAATGAGCAGGGCAGCTCTGATTCACCCAAACAGGACAGAATAAATTACACTGTCATCAGAGATATACTGGTAACTAAGATGGGAAATTTCAAGTGGATACTACTAAATTACAGTACTGACAGTTTATATATATATATGTACGTACATATATATATATATATATATATATATATATATATATATATATATATATATATATATATATATATATATATATAAACTGTCAGTACTGTAATATTGTGTGATTACAGGAATTTTGTTGTATTCAAAATTTTAAAAACCACCCTGAGGATGATTAGTTGTTACAGGACTCTCAGCTATCGTCATTACTGACGGCCACAGAAACCGTGGAAATCGCTTCACACACCCGTCAGTCTGAATGCAAAGTAACTGATAGTTTGAACTTAAAGAGGTGTCGTGTTTGCCAAACAGAAAAAGCATCAGCTGTACAAAAAAATTACAAAATTCAGTTTGTTATAGTGTATCTTTTCAGATAAGATCAAATATTTTATTCACGCTTTCACACACACACACACACACACACACACACACACACACTCTGGATCTGTGTATGCGCTTTGTGTACAGCGATTACAAACAAACCACAAGCCGCTCACGTTTTTCACTCTCTTTTTCATTTTTATTTCAATTTTTTATTCATTTTGCACAAGCTTGCATATATACTGCACATACATTCAGTTCATAGAGGGTGAAGGCACGAAAGGCAATTTGACTACTGGTTGTTTTTGGGCTGGGCCAAAGCAATACAAGGGAAAAAATCTCAAGAGAAAATACAAAACTGCTTCAAACTAGTTTCAGCTTTCAAGTCCACCCTCTGCCCCGTCAAATCTTTTTTAATAATTTTTTTTCAACCATCCAGTTTCACATAGCTGCCAAGATCTCCATTCTTCATTTCTGTCAATTAAAAAATGTTTTTTTTTTGTAAATTCAATAAAGAATAAATCTTGTAAGTTGGTTCTACTTATTCAAATGCAGTACAGCCTTCCCTGTTTGAAAAACAAAATAAAACAACATCAAATAAATTAGGATAAATTAAACCAATAAATTACACAAAAACTGCAAGACAAATAGACACCGATAACAGAAAAAAGCAGCCATGTCACGAGTTTTTATTTTTACAACCTGTGTAACTATTCAGACTGTATTTGAAACATGGCTGTCCCAGTTGGAATTACTGCACTAGAATTGAATAATGATGTCATACAAAAAAAAGCATCAACAAAACATTATTTACATAACATATTGCTAAGTTATACAAAGGCAGTATTTATCACTGTAAGTCCACGTTGTTGATATTTACAATAAAAGAGGAGCAATGTGATAATAATAAAAAAGGAATTACTACTGAAAGCATCGAGAAACAAAAACCTCTTTCAAACAGGTCAGAAAACAGATCAGAGGAAATTATCGCAACACGCGGCGCGCGCGCGCACACACACACACACACACACACACACCAAACACACACACACCAAACACACACACACCAAACACATGTTGCCAACGCTTAATGAGAGTCATTTACATGTCAGGATGGTACTCCCAGGGGTGGGGGAGGGGCCACAGTGTTGAGAATTGTGTCACACGCTGGTTCACAGGTTCTCATAATCGGTCTTTTCTCTCACGCAGACACACACACAGTCATATACAGTGCGCGCGCACACACGCACACGCACACGCACACACACACTGCAAAGCATACAGAAATTCCACAAAATTCCAAACTTTCCCCACCTTTTAAACCCAGTAAAAAAGGGTATAAATCACTTTTTTTCTCCGGTCTTGTTTTTCCTTTAAACTGTGTCTGTACAATGTTCCCCATCCACGGATGGCACTAGTCTTCTGATGACAATGAGTTCCTGTCTGTCTCTTAGGTCACATCTAGAGCTACGTTGGCGGAAATCTGCCCTTGTTTTTTTTTTTTTTTTGGGGGGGGGGATGAGACGGAGTCCACAGGCTGCCAACGGGCCGCACTGTGACATCACCATTACCCCACCGCTAGTCTGATGCATTATTCTTTTTGAAAAATTAAAGAAATGAATGCTGGTGCAACTTCAAGGGCACTGCCGATGGGAAACTGTTTCCCGTTAAAGGCATGGCAGGGGGGGGGGAGAGTAAAATCCCTCCTCTGTGGATTTTCAGAAGAGTGGTTATGAGTCCAGTCGGAGAGTGGGTGAAGTCTCATATTTTTTTTCTTTTTCAACCACTCACCCCTCTCAAGCACTCTGAGTGATAATAGAAAAACCAAAATCTGTACAGCTATTCTTTGTTTCATCCTGACAGTATTTACAGCAGCAACAACAATATTTCATACTCTGAAAAGGTATTCCAAGTTTATTATTATTATTATTTTTTTGATCTCCAGAAGACAGCCATTCAGCAGAATACAAAAAAAGGTAAAGAAACTAAAAGGAAAACTGGTCACAAAACCTGCAAAAAACCTACTACTATTGCTCCTAATCTACCAACAACTCATTCAGAATACAGATTTCAACAAAACTGTCACTAAAAATACCCTCAAGATTTCTTTTATGAAACAGTTTCTAACAGTGCCTTTCAAAGAACTTCCACTATATATTTTTCCCATAGATTTATACTTTACAATTATTTAAAAAAGGCTATATATGCATTTCAATAATGTTATCCTAAAAATTAAACAACCTCAGAAAACGAAAACTTGACAAAAATATTTTCACCACGGCATTAAGGTCTTGCTAATCCTTTTTTCGTTGTTTTTTTTGTTTTTTTTGCACATAAGTCTTCATTATCCTGAATTAATCTTTTTAGATGCAGGAACTCTTTAAGTTTAGGGTGGAGTTGCAGGAAAGGGGGAGGGCGTGGAACGATAATAATCTTTGCATCAGATAAAAGTGTCCTTTCCTTTTTTTTAATCCTTTGTCTGTGGTGCTTTAGAGCCCTTGGCTGGTGCTTTGAGACTCTGAGACATGCAGGGCCTGGCCCATCCTTCAGTGAGAAATGTGTCCCGCTTGCTCTCTCAGGGCTCCAGATCTTAAGAAGAACTCTGTCCGGGGAGGAAAAGGGGGACATAATGAAGGGAGTAGCTCTCTGTCTTTCTCTGCCTTCTTTTGTCAGGCCTTTTGTCTCGCTTAGACAAGTCAGCAGGTTAAGCAACCTGCCCCTTTTGATCTTTTGTGCCACACACACAGACACGCTATAAGCTAATGTCGCAAGGTGAGATCACCAGCTAGCTCGCACGCACCAAACAAAATGCGAAAGTCCACTCGATGCTTCAAACTTACCTCCTCAAA